>SNQJ01S0040101.1:12375-22940 GCA_010110895.2 Picea sitchensis
AGTTTTGTAGATACTTCATTTTTAAGATTTTTATCCAAAGTTTGTATCCCTTGAAGAGAAACCTCTAGTGTATCTTCGCACATAAGGCCTTGTTCATTATAGTCATTATCATACCCATTTTAGGATAGAGACAAACCTACAATTTAATAGTTTCCATTTCTTATATCCTTGTTACAAAAGTTTGTTTAAGATATTTTCAATATCACTAATTATATGTTTTGGAGCCAATATGATGGAACTCAAGTAGATGGGGAAAACTGAAAATACAAACTATACAAGAATAATTTTCCTTGGCAAGGTAAAAACTTTGTTAGTCTAAGAATAAATACCCTCCAATTATTTGTTGAGTGCCTTCCATCAATTGTAGGAAACCTCATAGAGAAAATAAAGAGGGTGTCTTCTTTAAAACCCATGATATGTAAGATTTTTGTTTTTGAGCCAAGACACATTGATGAAGAAAATTCTAGATTTTTCTCTATCCATAAATTAACTTGTAGCCTTCTAAAAAACCTTGATAATTTTTTTAAAATATCTAGCCTCTTTGATGCTATCAACCCCTGGAAACAGTGTGTCATCGACAAACCAAAAATGTGTGGAAAGGTCCAAGTTAGAAGTGATTTTTATGACTTCCCATAATCTAGAATGTGGAGCATTTCTTATGATAACACTAAAGGAATCAATGAGAATGATGAAAAGAAAAGGGGAGAGAGGACACCTTTATCTAAGGCTTCTAGATGATGTGAATAATTCTAAAGGTTCCACATTAACCAACATAACAAAGAAAAGTATGCAATAGCATTCATATACCCAATCCACGAGCTTTTCTTCAAACCACAAAGCATGAATAAATCTCATATTTGCACCCTAGTCCATGTATCATAAGCTTTTGCAAGGTCCAACTTTAGTAGCATTCTTTTATCTTTCCTAGATTTTAATGAGTGAATGGATTCTTCGGCTATAATTAAAGTATTTGGAATTTGTTTTCTAGCAACAAATCTATTTTTCTTTGGAGACTAAATTTTGAAGAAGAAGTTTTAGTCTAGAGGTTATCATTTTTGCAATGATTTTATAAGCATTGTGACATAAGGACATGAGCTTGTAAGCTCCAAAATATTCAACTTTTCAACTTTTGGAATGAGGGTGCAGAAATTTTACTTTAATACCTTGAAGATTGTTGTGTGTTATTTGATGCAATGTTGTACCAAATTAACAGTAATACACCTAAAGGGATATTACATTTATTACCGTAATGTAATAAATAAATATCATTTAATATTGGTCATAGGACAATCATTGTGTGATGTAGTAATTAATATGTAATAATGATAAGTCACCCCCTTTGTCAAGGACACAACTTCTCACCCCTATGTGTATTTATATGCACATCATTATATCTCTAGAACATGTCAATTAATAATGAATAATTATTATATATGGATTTGTCCTTGTCATAATGGGTACTCTGGTGAAGTGACCAAGAGGTTATGATCAAGTACTCTTTTTTTATGTTATTCCATTGATTTGTGATCAAGTTTATTTTGTCGGTGGCATTTAAAATTTTTAAAAAATCCAAGTATTTTTAAAAGTTCACTTGAAGAAATATGAAGTAAGACAAAGATTCCATGGTTGGCATAAGTAAAGTTAATTTCCATGTACATGGTAAGGAACATAATATAAAGGAAAAGTTCCCAAATTCTTTAAGGTACACATGAAGAAGTATCAATTCCATCAAAAGATTCTATAGTGGATGAATTTTACATGGAGGAATTATATATGTGTGTGTGTGTGTGTGTGTGATGAGGAAGTTGTGCATGGAGGAATAAAAAAGGAAATATAAATCTCTATTTACGTGGAGGATAAGACAAGCTTTTGACATTGTGAGTCAGACCCTGCATCTTCTGATCTCCCGTCCACACTTCTGGTGCCATTGGATGTTTCTGTGCCTTATGGCTTGGTTTCGAGCGCTGGTGTTTCTTCAGTCGGTTGTCCCGCTTCCTCTCCCGTTGTCCAGCCTCCCTTAGATCCTAGTCCTAGCCCTGTGTGTAATCCTGTATTTAAACCTTCCATTTATATATCGGTTGTGCAGGAAGTAGCAGTGGAACCAGGCTATCGTGAAGTTGAAGAGGAAGGGACTGTTCTTGAAAATGTTCTTGATTCTTTGATTCTGATTAATAGGGGTAAGAACTCTCATGTCAAGTTATCCATCTTCCAGGGGAAGACAGCCCACCCCACTGAGTCTTCTACGGGGGCCTCTAGTTCCGCTTCCAGGCTTACTTCGGCAAAGGAGGAAAGAGAATTTTCCTGGTCTAGAGGTCTAGGTATTGAGCTTTCACCTTTAAAAACTCATAGTGGACGGAAAAAGTTGGCTCAAACGCCAGCACAGTCTTCAGATACATGTATTCCCTCCTCCGACAGTGGGCCTCTTAGAGCCTTGAAATCTCAGGCGAGGGCTAAATAATGTTGTTGCTCTCCTTAAATATCAGAGGGACTGGAGGCACTCTCAAAGTTGCCTTGGTACGTAGGCTATTGGATCAGACTCGTCCGAATATAATTTTTTTTCAAGAAACGATGGTTAATGCACAGAGGGCAAGAGATTTTCTACATTATTTCAAAGCTTCCTGGTTTTCTAGTTCATTCATTTCAGTGGGAACTTCAAGGGGTCTTTTAGTGGCTTGGGACTCGTCTTTATACTTATTTGAGCCTCTTCTCACGGTTGGGGGTATTTTGTTGTCTAGGAAATGTTTATTGTCTAAGAGGGAGATAGCCATGCTCAATACATATGGACCTTGCTCGGACAAGATTCCCTTCTGGAAAACTATTGAAGGTAGTGGCTTACTAAGTATTCCTAACTTGATATTAGTGGGGTATTTAAATTTCATTATGTCTGTCGATGAGGCTTGGGGAGGTTCTGGGGGGATTATTTGTATTGATGACTATTACAAAGAACTTTTTCAGTCAAATAATCTTGTCGATGTCAAACCTGTAAAGTTGGTCCCTACTTGGCGGAATGGTCGTGCTGGAGAGGAAGTCGTCACAAGGAGATTGGATCGGGTTTTTGTTTCTGAAGAGCTTTTATCGGAGGTGGGTATCTATAGGTCCTAGGTTGAACACCCATTTGTTTCGAACCATGCACCTGTTATATTTCAGATGGAGATACGCCCAAGGTACAAGCCTTTCTCGTTCAAGTTTAATTCTGATTGTCTGTGCAAGAAGGAGTTTGTGGATCTGGTGCACAAGACTTGGTTAGATCCCATGTTTCGGATTGAAGACAGTAGTAAGAAAAGGTTAATATGGAAATTACAAGTCTTGAAAAAACAAACCAAGTCGTGGATCAAAGAATTTTGTGCAAGGAAACTAGTAAAAATGACATCATTGGAATTTGATATAAAGGCTTTTATTGGGAAGTTGGCAGGGGATCCTACTAATCAAGCAGTCGCCTCTTCCTTGAAACAGAGTGAATTAGATAGGAATTTGATTCTTCGCAACGAGGAGGAACTTTGTCGGATCTGTAGCAGAGTATTAAGGTTGTCAAGTGGGGACAACAACACCAAGTATTTCCACAAGATTGCTACTCATAATCAGATTAGGAAACATATTTGGAAAATAGTTTCAGGATATGGGGTTTTGATCAATAAACAAGAGGATCTATTGAAGGAGGCAACTAACTATTTCAAGACCAGTTATAAGGCGCCATCGACTTTGAAAACAATTGACCAGTGCAAGATCACAAATCTCTTTCCTCAGATGTTGGATGAAGAGGAGTCTTGCTCCATGTATGAGTCGGTCACATTGGAAGAACTGTTAGAAGTTCTCAACCATTTTAAGAAGGAAAAAAGCCCAGGCCCTGATGGGTGGACTTCTGAATTTTTCATTTTTTTCTTTGATTTGATTGGGGAAGATCTTCTAGCGATGGTCGAAGAGACTAGAAGGTTGGGTTCAGTTATGGGTGGTCTAAATGCAACTTTTCTGACTTTGATTCCAAAGACAAACTACCCAAGATCTTTCGATGACTTTCATCCAATCTCACTTTGCAACCTGTGTTACAAGATTATTTCCAAAATAATCGCAAATCGGCTTAAACCATTTCTGTCCAGGTATATTTCTTGTGAACAGTTCGGATTCCTTAAAGGAAGACACATTCAAGAAGCCATCAATACACCTCACGAATCCATCCACAGCATTAAAAAGAAAAATCTAAAAGCTCTTGTCCTGAAACTAGATTTAAAAAAAACTTACGACTGTATTGATTGGGACCAACTTCGCCTAATACTTTTAAAAATAGGTTTGTGTCTCAAGATGATTAATTAGATTATGTCATGTATAACTTATGTGTCCTTTGCAGTCTTGGTAAATGGGGAGCCTACTAATTTCTTCAGAAGTGAGAGGGGGGTTCGCCAGAGCTTCCCTTTATCACCTCTTCTCTTCATCCTGGTGATGGAGGGACTCAGTTTATCTTTAAAGAAATCCAGGGCGGAAGGTACTATATCAAGTATAAATGTTTCTCGATTGACTAATATCTTACACCTACTTTTCGTGGACGATGTTCTCATTTTATCTAAGGCATGTCTACGGGAATGGAAGGAAATTAAGTCCATCATTGATATATTTTGTAATGCGGCTGGTCTCACTGTGAATTTGACGAAATCTACTATTCTCTCTGAAGGCCTTGCAGAAATTGACTTGACTCCATTTAAAGCCCTTCTACCCTTTACTTTCAGTACTCTATCTGTTGGATTTAAATAACTAGGGTATTTTTTAAAAACAAGCCCTCATAGAGCTGTTGATTGGAGCTAGTTGGTTACAAAAAAAATTAAGAAAATTTCAGGATGGTATAACAAGTGGCTCTCTCTAGGGGGAAAATACATCTTGATCAAATCAGTGTTGGAAGGCCAGTCGATTTTTTGGATGTCCATGGAGACTCTACCTCGTACCATCCTTAACAAGATTCGTAAACTCATGTTTCACTATTTATGGAATGGGAAATCATATTCTTGTCATTTTCATCTCTGCAGGTGGGAGTTTTTCTCCATACCAAAATGAAATGGGGGTTGGGGGTTCCTCAATCCTTTTGATTTTAATTTGGCATTGATTTCAGCAACACTTTGGAGACTATTAACGCGGAGAAGCATTTGGCAGCAGGTTTTATTTGATAAGTACATTCATAATACTTCTCTCATTAGTTGGCTCATAAGGCCCTCTTATAACTGTCAATTTGTCTCTCGAATGTGGGCTAGTTTATTACAATCTCTTCCTATTATCTTCCAATGGCTTAGTTGGAACCCCAGATACGGCAGACTCATCGCCATTGGCAAGGAAAAAATTCTTGGTATAGGCAGCCAATCCATCCTTAATTAGAAGCTTGTCTCATTCCTGAATTCTGTTCAGAATTTTATGCTGTCACAAGTAGCCATATATCGGGTTCCTGGGACACGTGTTTATTTATGGAGGAGCGGCGTTGATTTGGGATTAGTGGGGGTCCTTGCAACTGAATGGAACTCTTACACAATAGAGTTAAAAAAGGCGGGGGTCTCTCTTCTTGTAGGTACAAACGATTCTCTTATTTGGACGGGGGGTGACTTCTCAGGAACCTTCACGGTGAAGAATTTTTATGATGTTATCCTCTCGACTCTGAACCTTACAATCTGGCAGGGATGGAAGGAAAATGTATGGAAATGGGGGCTCCCTTTGAAGATCACTTTATTTTTTTTGGTTGGCAATGGAGGGTAGATTGTCAACTTGGGACAAACTTCAACCGAAAGGGTGGCATGGGTCGGGCATTTGTCTGCTATGTAATCAAAATTATGAAGATATAGCCCACCTTTTTATTCATTGTTCTTTTGTTGTTTCGGTTTGGGCTAAGTGTGCACAACTACAAAATTTAAATTATACTTGGACCGGTATTTCCATTAATCAATGCATGGAAGATTGGTATGGTAACAAGGCATTGTCAAAAAAGACTACCAATGTTGGTTTGCTGACATATTTGGCCTGAATGCAACAATCTGTTATTTGAAGGTAAAGGGCCTTGTACTTGGTCAGTAGTCCACAGGACTTTAGTATGCTCGGGAACTTGCCCATTGGTACAAAATCGATACCCAAAATTTTAAGAGTGAACTCTATCTTAAGGATAAATGGTTATTCAGTGGCTTTCTTTGAAAAGTGCTTCAATGGAGAGAGGTACAAATTGTGGGGCAGGTGGCACCATTTTTTCCAAAGATATGACTAAATACAGGTGGCATTTTAATGGCGGAGCTGGAACAAACACTAAAGATGAATTGTTGGGTGCCTGGGCTTCGCTTTTCATTGCAAAGCAGTTAGACATTCAATACATCCAGCTAATAGGCGATTCCAAGATAGTAATTGATTGGCTCAATAAAAAAGGAAATCTACAAGCCATAAATATCGAAGGATGGAAAGGCAAGATTAGGGAGTTGATTTTGTCATTCAAAGGTATATATTTCCAGCATATATTCAGGGAGGCAAATGTGGAGGCGAACAAATTATCGAAACAAGCCTTAGCGACTACATGTGGTAGACTGACATATACTTCTTGGGACAGAGAAAATGTTGGAACAACTTTTCATTTTGACATTTTTTAAAGCTTTCTCAGGCCCACTGGTTGGTTATTTTTTTATGTTTTGTCATGTACACTTTGATAGGAAGTAATTTTGTTTGTTTTGATCAGCAAGGTTAGGATGAGTCTCTTTTTGTTTGATAGTAAACTGTCGAAAGGTAGTATTTTTGTTTTTGAAGATAGGTGGATAGGAAAAGGATGTAAAATTTTAAATATATTGTATTGATGAAAAATTATATTTTAATATAATTTGTGCGATTTTTCGGCTGGAAAAGAAAAAGTATATAATAAGTCACGTAAAAGTGGCTAACGTGAAAATATTGGCAAAATGTGAAATATTAATGTTAATAAGAGATTCATCATTAAAGTAAATAAAAGGTGAAAATATTTACGTTCTTAAGATGTATTCTCAAGAAGGTAAAATATTGTTATAAGAAGCATATTTCAATGTTCAATTAAAGGGTTATAAAATTAATCACTTAGTTTCAATCTAGAGAAAAAATGAAAAGTCTAAGTGAAGGGAAAAACCGTGAAGGCTAAAAGATAAGGTCAATCATTATTTTAAATCCAAGTCAAATTTTGGTGAAAAGTAATATATAAAGAATTATAAAATGTGACAAGTTACATTTAAATTTGAAAATTGAAGACATTATTTAAGACTTATAAGGAGATATCAGTTTGAAGTTGTGCAAATTATTTTGAAATAATGGATTTTAATAAAGAGAATGAAGGAAAGTTTTGTAATATAGCTAAGTCAATCTAGAGTTTGGATTCTTAAAATTCAAAGGTAATATTCAAAGAAAGGATATTATCATTGTTATTCATATGGATAATGAAAAAAATTATATTGGCTTCAACTTGGCAAATTAATTGTTAATTTTAGAGTCAAGTATATTCGCAAAGAAAGACACTAGTGGCCAGAAGTAATTTTAAATTCGGGACTTGCAACTATTAATTGATGATTATAAATTTGTATCCCAAATCAATATTACAACTTGTATCAGTTTTAATACTATTGACAAAATTCTAGATTCTAACTAGATGGAAACTTTGGGAACGTTCATTCTAAACGCAAAAAAAAAATGGCAATCTCCTATGAGGGAAAGAAGATAACATATGAATAGGAATTCCTTCATCAAAAGATGTAGACCATGTACAAAATGATACAATCCAATGTGACAAGGGATCACCACAACAAAGTTATGAAGAATCAGAAGAACCTTAAAAGGAGTAAGATTCTCTAGTAAATAACTTATGTGAACAAAATCAATCTCTTGCAGATGAAGTGCATATCTTTGAGTCTAAATTAAAAGAACTGTAAAAACAAAATATCAATGTAGAAAGCACTCACAAAAGAGATACTGAAAATATTAATAAAAAAAACTATCATCCAAAGATGATGAAATTTCTTGTTTGATAAATCATAATAGAACTCTACTGACATAAATGAAGAAGTTGAAGAATGAGAAGACAACACAACAAAAAATCTAAACCATGAATAAGGGTACCAACATTAATTCAATCAACATGGAAAACCTAATGATGTTATCAGTGAAGTTGTATTGGTGGAAGAGCTTTCAAAAGTTGAAATTGCAGATAAAGTGACCTCAACAAAAGGGATGAAGGACTTAAAAATGGAAGTGATGCATGAAATTGAAGATGAATGCAATGAAGATAAAGAAAAACTTTCCAAGTTGCAAAAAGAAAATGATGATTTAAAATAAGAACTTAAGAACAATGGTGATCAGTGTCGTAATATGCAATAACTTAATGAATTACTCATTGAGGAGGTTAAGAACTTAAAGAAAGAAAACAATAGCAAAGGGAAGTTGGAAAATGTTGAGTCAAGGGAAGAATTGAAAAATAAATATGAATAAATAAAAAAGTTAAGTCAACATAATCAAGAACTTCTTAATGATGTTAAGAAGGTGAAAATGCACTTACACGAGGTTGAACCAAAGAATAGGGATTAAGATATTACCACCAAAATTGAAGAGGGTACTGCAAAAAAACTTGAACAAGAAATTTGCAAGAAGGTTGAATAATCCCTAAACATTGATGAGGTAAAATCAGAAACGCAATCTAGAATTAAGGAAGCATGTAAGAATTTAATAGATGGGGTCACATTGCAATTTCAAAAGGAGAAAGAAGACAAGATTCAAGAAGGTCACCAAAAGATACTTAAAGAAGTTGAACTCAATTAGAAAATGTACATGTCAAATATAATGGTATTATCTCCAAGGCTAGAGTAATCAAAGACCAAGCAAAGAGGATAGAGGATGTCATTGTCTTTGGAAAGAAGACATGTGTAATGGGTATGCATAATGAAGGAAAACCAACACATGTGAAATCATATCTACACCCTCATTTCCAAGAAAGTTTTCAAGGAAGACAAGAAGATCAATATCATCATTATCAAAGAAGAAGATGGAATACTCATCAATATTTATGGAATAGAGAATTTCAAAACCATTATTCAACGGGACATTATCAAAGTCTAATGACTACTACAAATTAGAGAAGTTACAACAATAATGCATGGAATGGAAGGAAAGAAAATTATGCAACAACCAACCATCAAGGATTAAGAGCAAAAAGAATTGAGTTTGGATGGATTGATCCTTTCTCGATGTGCCAATATTGCTCAAGGCTTCGAACGTCATATTGCCTCGTGTCCTCAACCTTGTGTAATCAATGACAAATACAAAAAGATTATTTATTCTATGAGAAGAAGTTTCTCCATGCCTATGCTTCGAGGACAAAGCATTTTTAAGGGGGGGAGACTTGTAATATACCCAAAGGTATATTGAATTTTTTATCATTATGTAATAAATAGAGATCATGTAATAATAGTCACACGACAATCATTATGCGGTGTAGTGATTAATATGTTATAATGGTAAATTTATGTAATAATTATAAGTCATGTCCTTTGCAAAGGACATGACTTATCACCCCTACGTGTATTTATATGCACATCATTATATCTCAAGAACATGTCAATTCATAATGAATAGTAATTTTATATCCCTTGAGGATTATATGGATTTTTCATTTTTATAATTGATCCAGATTTGAATCCAGGAGCTTGATGGGGCTCAGAAAGGCCTAAAAATCAATGTTGTCGGAATGGCTTCAAAACGGACATGTCCATAGGCCTCGTCGATACGAATCCAACGCAACTTGAACTGGCTCAAACAGACGTCGTATGCTCAAGTTACGACAATCTGTTCATTTTGTCAAACAAGCAAAAAAAATGCTCACTATACAGTCCGTACAGTGCCACGTGGCAAATAACTGTACAATATGTATGGCCATACAGATGATGTGGCAGGAACACTTAGCGATGACATGGTAGGCTCGTACAATTGACGTGGCAGGGGTGTTGATATTATGGTAGTTGCGGGAGGTATTTACCTCCACGTGTAAACTTGATGAGAATATAATATTTCGGGAAGCAAGAAGAAACCCTAATGAGTTGGCTAATAACCCTAGAAGACAAGTCGGCTCAAGGGGATAATTTTTATTAGGTTATTAGCCTCCAAGAGAAGAATTCGGCCAGAAGAAATATTATATATTGAGTAAATAGGTACCCAGAATGAGAAGATGGCCCAGGCAGTTAGCCAAAATTAGTATAAATACAGGAGGCCAGTCTTCATTCTGGCAGGCATTCTCAGAACTGCAGAGCTCACTTGTGCGCACTGCAGTTAGCCAGTTTTGTGCGAATGTTTGGAGGAGAGTTGTTGTTGCAGCTGCTGCAGCTAGCAGATTACGTTTTGGCTTGGACTATCTCTTAGTTATGGTTTGGACTCTCTGATCATCTCTTGTTTGATGTGTTATCCTTGGAGAAAGGTGTGCCACCCTTTGTTTGGCTATCTAGCCTAGGGTTTGCTTCTAGAGTGATTCTCTGTCAAGGTTAAGGTGCTCGAAGGGTGGCTTCGGCCTATGGTTGGGTGACAATAATGATATTGTCTATGGTAAAACGAGCACA
>SNQJ01S0040101.1:22950-35731 GCA_010110895.2 Picea sitchensis
CAGTCATCAAATGCACATAACCAAGCAGTGCACATTAAAATTTGTTATTTCATCTAAGTATGTGGACGAGGTAACATGTGATGTGGTGCCACTAAGTGAATGTGGAATGGTCTTAGGTAGTCCATACTTATATGATCGTAAAGCAATCTTCTACAAGACAAAGAATCAATATCAATTAACCAAAGTAGATAAAGATTATGTGGTTCATGCTCATCATGTAAAGGAAAATAAAACTCTCCAAACAATGGAACAATTAAAGAAGGCAGTTGAATCAAGCAACAAACCTATAATTGTGTCCAATCAAGTAATCGATCTTAAGCAATAACATGAGATGATTGTAGAATGGAAAATCAATCACAATTTGCTTCGAGATAAGCTTATGTCGTGCAAATATTACATACATATCAGCTCATTTGCAGTCGTATTTTTTATGCTATCATTAGTAATCTTGTCTACATGGATGATAGTGGCTTCAGTAAGATGTGATGGGATTCAAATGGCTAACAATATGATGTCAGTTGTCATGATTGTGTTACAATTGATCTTGATGAGACAGGTACACAGGACGGAGTTCAAAGACATGGAACAAGTCGGGTGGCCTATCTCGAGCTTAATGATTGGTCAGTAACCTTTTGGGGACCAAAAGGTCCTTTAGTGGGGAGGTGTGATCTAGATTCGGATCCAGGAGCTTGATGGGGCTCAGAAAAGCCTAAAAATCAATGTTCTCATAATGGCTTCAAATTGGACGTGTCTGTAGGCCTTGTTGATACGAACCCAACACAACTTGAACGGGCTCAAACAAACGTCGTATGATCAAGTTATGGCGATCTGTTCATTTTGCCAAAACATGCAAAAAAATGTTGATTGTATAGTCCGTACAGTGCCACATGGCATCTTACTGTACAGGTCGTACAACTAACATGGAAGGCACACTTGGCAATGATGTGGCAGGTCCATACAACTGACATGGCAAGGGGACACGTGGCAACTGACCGTACAGGAGGTTGACCTGGACAGGACAGGTGGACCATTCTGGGAGTGACATGTATCACCCTTGCAGTGGTGACACGTGGCACATCCGTATGGATGATGTGGCATGCCCATACGACGACACGTAGCAGACAGTGACTGGGAAAGGATGTGCTGACAGGGCCAACAGATGGACGAATAACAAGCTGACACATGGTAGTTATGATGACGTGTGGGAAGGTGCCACATGGCCCAGACATGGGCTGCCACGTGGCACACATTGGTTGTCTTAAAGTTCATTTACAAAAATTTTGTTCGGGCTCAACGAGTTTCAAACCCTTGACCTCCCACTGAGCTAAGTTTTGGCGAGGCCGAGCTAGCCAACCCGCCCACCCATGGACCTTGTTAACTATGACACGAAACTTCTATTTGAATTGGACTGAAGGGATAATTCGACGGAAATAGGGTTGGGGACCATGCTACGTGCTATGTGTTGTGCACGGAGTGTGACAGTTGTCCCATTGTTTGGAAACCTTCCACTGTATGACCATTGGGAGCCATATCTTTAGCACGGGGATAGGGGTTCAGCCCGATCGGTCGGGCTAGCCCGCCGACTAGGGGCTAAACCTGGAATATTATGGTTTGGAGCGCGTAAAATTTTAAGGTATGGCCACATGGCCACCACCATATAGCCAGGTGTCAAAACATGCAGAGGGGCTAGCGCGTTAGGAGGTTAGCCTGTGGCCACTTGGGGTGTTTCCATGCGACCAGGGGCCGGTGAAAAAGGGGTTGCGCCTTATTCAATTACAAAAAGTGGGTTATAAACCTTATAATAAGATTTTTTAATGGATCTTTATGCAGATTTTGGAGATTTTGGCTAATATTGGGAGATATTAAGCTCTTTTTTAGGCTAGATCTTGGGGGGAAGTTGGGAGATGGTTACCAAATTCAGATCTATATAAACCAGGCCTTCTTGAGGTCATGAGAGGAGATCCAGAGTATTTTATGCTGAATATTTGCCAAGCCAAATCCATTTTTATGCAGGGAAGTTGTTGAGGGGGGCACCTTTGCGGGCCATTTCCGGGAGCTCTGGTCATCCGATTTGAGTGTCGTTTCTTCTGTTGGGTTCTTGAGATCTGGTAGAACAATACCATATCATTTTTGTAAGCTTTTGGCACTGTTGTGATGTAATTATTGAGCTTTGAACAGAAATAAGAAAGCCTCACCCACCGAGACAAAGGCCCAGAGACGTAAGCGAGATTGCCGAACTCCGTTATCACATTGGTGTTATGGTTTGATGTTGTTTTATGATTCATTTCAGCTTTGTACATGTTTATATGGTTGTCACATTTCTTCTATAACTTCTTCCTCTTTCATTAAGCTTCCTAATTGGTTAATCAAAACATGCTTAATAACTCAACCATAATCGTGTAAAAGATCTTTTCGGATCAATAATGGATGCTCAAGTGAAGTGACCAAGATATCCACTCCATTAACCCAACCAATAGGTCAGAGTTGTTGGTGCAAACAAGAAAATAAAAGGTACAAATGTGTGAGGGAGAAAAGCTAAATTAATTCCTTTCTTTGACATGCAAATAAGAGAAATCCAAACAAAAAGTGGAGAAAACCTTTGAAGGAACCTCTTCGTGAATTGGTTATTTGTGTTAACTAAGAGAATGTGGATCCAAGTGAAAGACACTCCTTCACGAACTTGCACTCAATGATAATCCAACAACCAACACTTCAAATTTCTCAAGAATACCAGTAGGCTAGCATTCAATCCAATGGGAATATACATAAACCTTTCAAATGCACATTTGTATTAACAAGACTGAAAAAATATATTACATATAGAAACAATGTCACCTAGAGTGAGTTGTTAGCTTTTGGGTTACCACGAAAGTGTTTACCGTGTGCTAGGGGTGCATGGAGAAACCTTGATCCTTTAGTTGCATCCTAGACCTTTTGATTGATGACATTTGGAGAGATTTCTATAGGTGGTTTCATGACCTTGGACTTGGTTCTAGATGTGACACACTCCTTGATAAGGTGGTTATCTTATATGACATCGATATGTTCTACATGATGTGCATGTTGAGGAGGATGGTTTCTTGCATGGGTGTTGGAGCTACCTTGGAGGAGGAGCGTTGGGCACTACGAGAGAGGGCATTTGGCCCTAGGAGCATTATGATCACTTGGTATGCCTCAGAAGGATGAGATCTTGACTTGAGGATTCTTGGTTTGAGAGTGCATTGTTTGGAGTTGTATGTAGACCCAGGACACATATGTTGAGAAGTGCAACATCCTCATTTTCGAACCTCGAACTAGTGATACATATATTCTAGATGTCATATATGGTCGAGTGCTAAGTGATGTATATTATTAATATAACATAATATGGCCAAGAGACAAAACGATGTAATATGTAAATGATGGAAATTGAATATAATGAATAAAATGTATTGCCAACTGCAAATGGACACGGAAGAAGATTTGGGGGATAAGAATCCACAAGAGAGGGTAGGGGTCCATGGGGGAGAGTTACCCATATCTATTAAATCAAAACCCATTTCCTATTTTTCTCTAAATTATCATTTCCATGAACATTTCATTAGTTGTTGAGTGTTCTAGAGCTCAATCATTGAATTCATGTAAGAGGGTTGGTGTGAGAGTCACTTCGCATAGTTATTGAGAGCATGGGGACTGAGTACAATCAGCTTGGGGAAGAGTGCAATTCAAGCAAGCAAGAGAAAGAGAGGAAATTTGTATGGGTAGGAAACCAGATTTTGCACATTCACATTTTTGGAGAGATAGTTGTTTTTACATGGAGTTTTCTGACCATCAATGGAGTTCTAAGTGGGGGAACTTGAAGGCAATTGTTGTGGATATGTTTGTCTACTGTTTGGAGTTGTAATTTCATGGAGAAGGAGTTTGTGTGCCTGGGAGCGACGAGTTGTTTGAAATTCATCCAAGAAGCATGTGTTTCGGTTGTTGGGAGAATTTGTGTTGCAACTGTAGAATTCTTGAAGTTCCAACAAGTAGAATTCATGTCCAACCTATGTTGGAAGCCCTGGAAGGGAGTGGAAAGGCCCAAGGGATTGTGAGCAGTGAAGGAGAATTCCATCCCTTGGTTTGTGTAGGTTGAGGGGAAGTGTGTTGGTGGAATGGAATTATCTGAGTTTAACTGTTGAAAGGGGGATATTAGTCAACCTTAGGGACCTTCATCTCTTGTCGATTCATAGCCCTAGCTCGGGGGTGTCTTGCTATTGAGATATGGAACAACAAGGCTATGGTTGGGAGGAATGTTTTTCCTCTACAACGGGTTGCACATTTCATTGAGATAAGTGTTCTTATGTGTTTTTTAATCCATGTTAACTGTTGATATATTTGTTGTGCAATTTACTCTAATTATCATGGTTAAATGCTACTTGTTGTGAGCAGAATGATATCTATATTTTATGGTTGAATGATGCTACCTGCACTTAGTTATTACTTTGCACATTTAGAGTAGTTGTATTTATGTTTTAATTAGCATGGACGGTTCAATGAGCTTGAATGTCATGTTGTTGGTTATTTCCGCATTTATATTTAATATTAGAAAAAAAAATGTGAGTTGTTTTAGCAATGACGTGACCCAGCTAGGGTCTGGGTACGTTACAATATGGTATCAGAGATATCGGTTTAACACTAGACCCATATGGGCCAAGAACCAGTGTGAATTTGGATAAATTCGTTGTTACAGACTTTGGTCTAATAAGATTGGGAAAAACGGTGGAAAACCATAGTGAAAATCTGCAATTTCGTGGGAGAAATCGAGATTTAGTTTCCCATAATTGTCTAACGAATTTTAATGGTGTCAAACGACCAAACTGCACAATTAAAATAGGCATGCAAGGGCGAAGTTCATGTTTTAATGGAAACCGACAAAGTTGGGAGAGTTTAAAGAATCAACGACCAAGATCACTTTTGATCTTGCGATCGACGACCTAGATTTGTCTTAATAAATTTAAAAACTCTTAATGATTTTGAATTTTGGCAAGGTTGTCATATCGACGACTGAGATTCATTTCGACAGTTAAAGAAATGAGATAGATCGATGGTCTAGATTAGTTTTCAATCTTTTGGAAGGTCGAACAAATCCATGGCCAAGATTCAATATCAGTGGTTAGAAGTTGAAGGATATCGATGGTACATATTCACCTGGATTATGCTCAAAATTTTCTAAGTGTTGGATTTCATTGAAAGATTTTGCCGACAACTGATGGTCAAATCGACGATATTTACGAAGGACTTGAAGTTCACCAACTAAATTCGTCGATGGTCGATGATAAAATTGGCGAGATTCACAAAGGATTTGAAGTTTTCCAACTAAATTTGTCGATGGTCGAATCAGTGAGTTTACCAAAGAGTTGGGTGCGACCAAGAGAAGTCACTAATTGCCGACGACCGATTTTGGCCAAAATTTTTTAAGTGTTGAAATTCGCCAACGAAAATCATCGATGGTTGATGGGCCAATGGTTAGATGTCAACCGAATCCGACGAAGTGTTTCAAATGGGCAAAATATATTGTCGATATTTGATGGATTAGTGGCCAGGCATCAGCTGATTCGGTGAGTTGTTCAGAGATTCCAACAGAATCAACTGATGGTCGATGAAGATCATAAGAGAGTGATTATGTGTCATGCCACATCATCATCCACGTGTCGTGCCAAGTCAGCCAAGTTGACACCTCAAGATGGCATGGAATTCCACATCAACATATACGTGTCATGCCACGTTAGTGTAGTTTCCACATCAACAAAGGGGTGGTTGATAGTCGATGGTCAAGGTTCGGCAAATTCGTAACAAGGATGTTGTCATTGGAAATCACCAACAACCGGTTGTCAAGGAAATGGGTCGATGGTCGAACGTCAGCCGAATTAGTGAGGAGTTTTCATTCACCAACAAAGATCATCGAATCGACCGATTTAGAGTTGTGCACAAATCGATCGTTGGGAAGTTGGGTCGATGGTCGATAGTCAGGTCAACAGTTTGGAGAAAGCATTGTGCGCGCCCAAAGGAGAACGTCGATGGTCGATGGAGCATAGATCAATGGCTCATATTCCACATGATTTAAGATCAACGGTTCTAATTTAAAAGGATGTTTTAGTAGTAAAACAGCTGAATTTTTAAGATTTTTTTTGGGTTTTTACATGTCGCGAACTTGCAAGCCGATTTTGAGGCCTTAAACAACGTTTTTAGGTAGTCAAAACCCATGAGAATATAGTGTACCAAGGTACAACATCTCTCTGTATCTAAAATAAAAGAACTCAAAGAGAATTATCCAATTAGTTGAACGGTTCGCAAAATGGAGCTCGTATGAGAAATTTACATCCAAAATAGTGAGGGTAAATTTTTGGCACTAGATTAACTTTCGAAATGCATAACTCCATGCTCAGAAGTCTGTTTGTGGCATAGGAGTAGTCGATGGAAAGATTATGACTCATAAATGCCAGTGGTGAAATCATATTTTGGTTATGGGCACGTTACATTATGGTATCAGAAAACACTTAATAATGAATTGGGAGTGAAAGAACACACATGTAGCATACATAGATAAACTAAGTAAAACTGTCAAAACTTCTTCTGACCATAAATTTTAGGTCGAAGATTAGATTTGAGCAAAAAAATAGTCGTTGGAAAGGTATTGAGGAATAGAAGACATACAACAATCCAAAATTTTGAATTGGGCATTATATTTTCTCAGAACGTGATAAGAGAGATTGTTGTAGCCATTAATGAGTGGAAATTGTAGCATGTGGGTGTTGTAACTTTCCACTTAGAACTCAGATTGAGGCATGAGTATAGTCGTTGGAAAGTTGTTTCAGAGAAGAATGCATTTAAGGAATCAGACTTTGGAGTAGTGCATTAATATTCTTTGTAATTTAAAATGAAGAATGACATGTAATCTAATTAATAAATATTTTGCAATATGCTTAATTCTAACAACAAATATTGCATGCACATTCTTGCAGAATAAGAGATACAAAAAAGAAGACTTTAGTCCCTGCATGAGAACTAGAGATATGGAGGATGATCAAGGGTCTTACAACCATGAAGAAGTTATAGGTATTAGAGGTCTGCATGTCATCATGGGTAATGTTGAGACTGATTCTAATGGAAGGAGAGACATGCAGGAGCATGTAAATATGAGAATCAGGCAAAAAAAAAGTGCAGAGCTACAGGGCCGATAATGAGAGGATCATGAAGGCTCAAGAAGAGATACTTCAAAGCTTGAATATGGTGCAACAACAATTCAACAAGGATTCAGGCACAAGGCAAGAAGTTAGTGCCAAGCAAATGGAGGTATATGGGTCTCATGATAGGAGGGATGATCATGGAGGATCTAGATGATCAAGGAGTATTAACAGGTGTTGTTCCAGAGTCTGTACTTAAGGCTAGAAATTACAGGGTCTAGGCATCCGAAAGTAAGTAAAAGATAAAAAGGGTAAGAATCAACCTTTGGGAAAGGGAAGCTAAGGCTGATTTCTAATTTGTCTCTGTCTCGCTTCCAAACGTTCTTGGATGCTTATATCCCGTTCAATTGTGGCCCATGAACGTTCGAGTTCTACCCGGGTGATGGCAGTTTTAAGTATGGTGTCAAAAAGGTTCAAAGCGATGTTGGTTTGATCCGATAGGTCAGGTTCAATGTTGGGCTGTCTTGCAACGGACACAGTCATGGAGGAACAGAAATTGAAAAGAAAGTTCAAGGTTTAAAATGCTACTTTAATTTTTTGACTGTATAAAAGAGAATTTTTCAAATCCGATGTTAAAGGTAGAACACAAACCAAAGGCCTTCTCCCATAACTGAGTTAAATTTTTAAAGAATCATGTATGAAATGTGAGAAAACATTAATTAGTCGACAATGCGAGGCTCCTATCAAGGGAGAATCTCGCCCTGGAAATAGAAGAAGAAAAAGGCAAGAAGAAATCTGACGAAGCATGAAATATAGAGATCTAAAAAGTTCACAGGTCTTGTACCTGCTGATAGTCGATACAGAGGAAAAAATGCAAGCGATAAGACGACTCAAAAGTTGGTCACCACAGTAGAAGTTGTACTAAATTGTAGCTAAGCATTCTTCAGAAATATATATGCAAAATGAAATTTAATATAAGATAACAGAGAAAACAAAACTCATAACTCAGTCTTCACGGAATCGGGAATCTTTGGATTGCTTTGTATTAAATTTCAAAAGGAAAAAAGTCTCTATTACAATCGGCCAAGAAAGGTCTCCCCTCTTCTTCTCACTTCAAAATGCATATTTATACAAACTTCTAAACATTCAAATTTCAATTGTTCCAGAATTTTTTGGTTACAAAATGGGAAATTTAAGAGTTTCACTTCTTTGTCTTTGTCCTCCTTCATGCGGGCAGAGCACCTTCCTTTCCTTACTCTTCTTTCCCCAGAAATAGAACAGAATAACACTTGTCATCATTTGACGCCAGACACCTACCCTTTCGCCTGCCCAATGCAATTGACACACTTTTCGATCAATTGGGCTATCAACTTTGAAGGCTCTGTTTGGTTGTTTGCCTCAAAAGTGTAACAATCCTTCGCTAACTGTGGCAACCTTTCTCCTACCTGTCAGTCTTCGGTGATGATAGAACATAACTGTACACTTGGTTTTATTAACCATTTATCCACTTGAACGATATCAATACGGCTTCTCTGTGACATTTCAGCATGCTCTTTTTCCTCGTTCTCCTTGATATCGAGCAGGTGCTTGGCTATATCGATCTGGCCCAGTGTCCAGGCGCTTCTTTCCCTATCGAGATCCAACAAACTTTCATTTATCAAGCCGATAGTTTCTTCACAAGAGTTTCTCATTTCTTTAGCTCGTTCTCTGTTTTCTGATATATTATGCTCCCACGCCTTCATCAAGATATTTCCTTTGGTTTGCTCTGGGATGGAAAGTCTGGAACTACTGGCCATTTCTTTCTTCGTCGTGGCTATAACAACCTCTTGGAAAGCGACCCGAGCCACCCCAGCTTCTCTTTCTCTCAAAGAAATGTCTTTCAACGCTTGGTCAATGGTCTGGCAGTGGTTTTGGATGGATTCCACTTTGGCAAGTAAATCTTGTTGAGCTATTGACACTCTCTTTCAGATCTCAATGGCTTGGGATTGGAATATCCCGATATCTATAACCTGGCTCTCGACAGAATTCAACTTTACCTGTAATTGTCGTATCAGTTCTTCTTGTTGGCTTACCTGTGCTTGGCTGGTCTGGGTCGATTGATGTATTTGCTTGAGATCGGATTTGAGCTACTCGATTTCCTTTTGATCGGCTGCTCTGGCTTGCTCTAGACCTGCGTTCACCTGATCTCTGGCATTTGCCTCTGCTGTAGCTATCTTAGCCTCCAATGTATTGATCAAGCGGTTCTTCCACTTTAACTGTTCCTTTAAAGATTCCAACAGAATATTGGTTGGTTGTAGCAAAATCCCCCAACGTCCCTGCTATCTGAGTGGTGAATTCCTACTTTTTCATGGCCTTCCCATCGGCTAGGATTTTGAATTTTTTGGCTACTGTGCCTGCTTCTCGGTAAAGCTCTTGCTTCACAATGACCTTTCTCTTCTTATCGAAGAAAAATTCGTTCGGAGGCAACTCTTCTACAATGATGGGAGTTAGTTCTTCGTCGAAAATCCATCCCACGTTGGGGGTCCCCTTTGTGAATTGTAGGGGAGTGATAGAAGTGATGGGATTGTCGATTTCCTTGGATGGTTTCCTTGGGATAACAACTGTGTCTGGCTTGCTTGATGGGTTGTGGATCTCAGCTTCCTGTTCCGGGTTCCCCGTTTCTTCTATCTTTTCCTGATTTTCCTCCTGGTCAGGACCTGAATCTTTTGAGCCCTTGGCTTTCGTTTGTTGTATATCTGTAGTCTATGGGTTCTTACCCTGTAAAACTGGGGGAAGGCAGCTTCATTGGTGTTCCTGAAATTTGAAGAAATCGGCCATATCCCCGGGCGACATGGCTTGAATCCAACTCAGGACCTCGACATAGGATCTCGCACCTCGGAAGATGTCATCATGAGATGAATGCTCATGTTCGTATCTTTTCAGGCCCTAATTCGCAATGTCATTACTCACGACCTTATGTGGGTCATGTTTCTTAAACTCGATGTTGACCAATTTAAATTACTCCAAGGTTGTAGCCTTGGCTTTGGCATGTCCAAAATCTAATAAAGAATATGTATTAAAATGAATGGGGAAGGGCGACCATACCTTCTTTGAAAAACCTTTGAGCTCTTTGCTTATTCCACCGAGCACGGTTTGCCTGGCGATTTCGCGAAATACCAGCTTATCCGGCATGAATAGTGGTAGAGCATAAGGGGGAACAGAGGCGGCGAAAACCCTGATGTATGAAAACTCCGCTTCTACATACCAGTCAGCCACACTACTCAAGTTGGCCGCGATGCTATCTAAAATCTTGGGAGGTGGGTTATCGAAGATGGAGACATGCATCGGTACCATTACCCAGTTGAAAATATCGTATATGAACTCTTTGGCCTTGTCCTCCCAAAGTTTCGAGTGATAGACATGAATAGGCTCAACATTAGATGGAGTCCAACTCTAGCTCATTAGAGGGAAAGGCATCATGAAACAAATAGCGTCCATGATGTAGGCGGACATGAAAAATGAAGCTGCTTTCCCACTCGCCTTCTGCGCTCAATATTCGGTACTTTTACTAGTTAGACTGTCCGACAACAGTTTGGCCCTGTCGAAAGAAAAACCTTCAGTGACTGTATGAATCAGAGGCACCCACGGGAGGAAAAAGTGTGTGGTGTCCTCCCTCCCATACAACCTACAAGCCATCATTGCTATATACCTGAATTGTGGTTCTATGGAGGAGATTGAATAAATTCCATTACTATCTGCCCTGAATTTTGCGGGGTGCGAAACCCAATCCTTAATCAGATCGAACAAGTTTCTGCCAAATTGCTCTCATTCCTTCTCCTTGAAACCTTCCAGAAACTCGGCATTGTACGCGAAGTTTGGTGTGGGTGACAGCTGATACATTGCCTAGAAATGTTCTGGTCTAAAAGTCCCAATCATCACCTTCTGCTCGTTGATAATAGTCCTGGTCAGGATATCCACATGGTCCAGCGCACATCTGATCATATCATAATAGGGAAGGAGTCGTGGCCTTGCCGCTATTTTTTGCATCTCTACTTGAATGACGATTTTGTATTTGGTGGCCAAATCATCCTTCTTGTTATCGCTGGAATCATCTGAACAATTCACCGATTCGGACTGAAGAATGTCGGAGATGTATGTCCAGGTTTTGACAGTATCAATACTTCGGGGTGAAGTATTGAAAACAACATCTGAGCCCTGACCTGAACTCTCGGAAGCCACCTTGGACGCTTTTCGTGGAGATATGATAGAGAACTCTGTACTCAGAGCTCTTGTAGTAAGAATTGTAAATACAGACATAAGTTATCCTAATGAAAAAGCTCTGCGCGCAAAATAGAAATAAAATAGAAATAATGAAAGAAACTCCCTTGCTTTGATCTTTCAACTTTGAGTGAGTCCTTGCTGACAGAACAGTCAAGTCATTTAATGGAAAGATTTAGGCATGAAACGAGATCTTATTTTCCATTAACTCATCAAGATTCAAATCAATGCCATAAATGTTTAGAAGATTTGTGATAATAAAGAAATGTGGAAACATTCAAAAATCTCATCCGTAGACTGTGTATGTTAAAGGTCCTTTAAGGCATTAATTAATTTAGTTAAGTCCCTTCAATTTTGTACTTTCATCCCTTGAAACCTCTCTTCGGCGTTCGCTGTCTCGGATGATTTTGTTCCTAGTCTTGGAGTCCAAAATACTCGAAATCATGATGGCGTGATTCAGCCTTTTACCAATGATGTTGCCCAAGCTTTTAGTTAATCCATGTCTAAAGAAGGAAATCGCGACTTCATGGATCGGAGTCGCGAAGATGCGGCTTTTGGAGGGAGAGATCGCCGAGTCGCGAAAGCACGATAATGTTTAAGCAAGGTTTAAAGGATTTACTCTTGACACTAACCGCGGTAACTTTTGGAACCGTTTCGCGACTTTGCATATCGGAGTTTCAAAACCGTGCGACTTGTAATTCCCGAAGCGCGAAAGCACGAGGTAATAAAAGTGATAAACTTGCTTAACGGTTAAGTGACGGTGATTTAGAACTATAATGACCATCGCCACTTCGCATGTCGAGGTATTGAGGCTTTCAGTGGGTAAAGATCATAAAGTAAAAGACAGCCTGAAAACCAACCTTTGATTTTAAGAATTAATTTCAACCACTTGGAAAAGGCAGCTCCAACGTAGGCTCCAACTAGGGATCTCGTCTTCCTGTGGGACGGGAAGAACAGTAGACCACGTGCCTGTATTGGGTAAATGGAGTCATCAGTTTCTTTCTGCGAAACTTGTTTTAGGAAGGGGATACAGAGGGGAAAAAGAGATTTCGTCTTTACTTCTGAAAAGCTTTTCAGAATTCAATTGCGTTCTAAACTCAACTGCATCCCTTTCGATGACTTTCTCCTTCTCGATACTAAATTCAGGTCTGCTTTAAGATAATCGAAACAGTCCTAGGAAATTCAACAGATCTTGTGGATTTCGGCTTGCATCAAACGAAGTAAATTCCATGTTTTTAATCGGGGAGTCCTATCTGAACTTGGGATGCAGATCCAGTTTCGAAAAGTCTTATTACCAGAGTAGAGGTAAATTTACATATGACAACCTTACATATATCTCAGATATTGCTTCACTGCCAGCGAGCCTGTTCAGTACCCCG
>SNQJ01S0040101.1:35781-48534 GCA_010110895.2 Picea sitchensis
TTCGAATCATAATTATGCATTTAAATGCTGAGACGAGGGCAATCATTTATGAATTTCCTTTCATCATCTCCTTGGACTAGATGGGGGCAATCAAATGTGAATTTCCTTTCACCATCTGTCTTATATTTTACTTTTTAAAGCACGAAGTGGGGGCAATCAATTTATATAAGGTATACTAGGGATGATATCTGTGTAATATCCGCAGTGGATGTCTGTCAAATTGATTTGATTACTCGAGACCAACCTTCTCTTAACTTTCAAAACACCTTAGCCCGCAGGGAAAATGGGAAAAATTACTTCCAAGGGTCTTCCTTCGAGCAAGCCTCATTCCTTCGAAAACTGTTAAAAAACCTAGAAGAGTCAGGATCAACCTACGCATAACTTTGTTTAGTAGGAGACTGAGGAGTTATGAGGGTTGGCTTACTTTCTAAGATCTGTTTTCCAGCTTCCAAAGCTAAAATGCAACCTCTTCTCCCTCTGTGGGAACCCCAGAAAGGTGTTTGGTTTTTTTAAGAAGGTAAATCCGAGGACAGAAAAAGGGCGACAGAGAAAGGTCTGGAATTCGAAATACAGGGATCATGGATTAAACCCGACTCTTGGAACCCTTTCTCGGAGACGCTTTACTCTCTCTGCTTATTTTAATTACCTCTTATATTTATCTAGGTGAAACTTTTAGGACCTAGAGTAAGAAGTCGTTCTTTTAATGACATATCAAGCAAAAAAATCATACTTATGAGACCGTCATGGCATTTTAGCGACATTCGTTTGAAATACAGACATCTCTGGAATTCGTACCTTTGCCTTACCATTTCGTTTTCTTCTAAAATAACGGAAAAAAAAATTCTATCCCCTGTTTTCGGCGAATTGATTCTCCGATATATGATCGTCTGTTTATTCCTTTCTCTCATTTGGGCTGCAATCCGAGATCCTGTAAGGGAACAACACGAAGAGTATCAGGGCTATAAAGGAATTTAATGCGTTGAAAATTTTGTATCCCTACTTCTAGAAAAACACTGATCTATTCTATTTGTGATGAAAGTAGACTTACCAAAGAAAAATTATGAAATAAAAAGAAAACACAAACCGATATATATAGTGGAAATTTTGGAAACCATTTATTGCATATAGTGCTTTAAATAACGCCCGTTGACATGGGCATTGACGATTTTACTGTCCAAATTCTCTAATAGAAACGAATTTTTCCCTTCAGGAGCTGTGACTTTGAACGGTCCATACCAGATATGATCAAATTTACCATGTTTTGTCGAGTCTTCCTTCCTAGCATCCCATTTCAAAACCAAATCGCCGGGGAGAAATTATTTTTCCTTGGCCTTATGATCGAATAATGCTTTCATGTTGTCTTGGTATTTCTGCAGCCTTTCGTTCACTTCGGCCCTGTGCTGTTGAACTTCAATTAGCTGGTTTATTCTTCTTGTGACATGATTTGGTTCTTCTTTCTCATCTTGCCAAAGTTTCATTACGGGAAGCGCTAGATTTATTGGTAATACTACGTCAGTCCCATATACCATTTGGAAAGGAGAAGTGCCGATAGATTTTTTTGTACCTATCTAATTCACCCACAAAGCGTATTTCAAATGCACATGCCAAGATTTTTTGTTTTCGCTCAACACTTTCTTAATTATAGTGATTAGACTCTTGTTTGAAGACTCGGCTAGCCCATTTCCTTGGGGGTAATATGTCGTGGAATGACCGAGCACGATATTGTACTTTTGGAAAAAGCTGACCATAGCCATAGATTTAAATGCTTGGGCGTTATCTGTGACTATCTTTCGAGGGCATCCAAATCTAGACAAAATGTTCTCTTCTAGGAAATCCATTACCACCGAATTCGTCGCCTTTCTAGTTGGAATAGCCTCCACCCATTTGGTGAAGTAATCTGTAGTAGTCAGGATCCATTTATGTTGAGTGCTAGAATGAGGGTTAATTTCACCTATAAAATCCAGTCCCCATTGTTGAAAAGGGGCTTCCGTTTTGACCGGAACCAACTGTAGCACTGGGAGTTTGTGCTTGCCTGCGAACAACTAGCAAGGGTTACAAGCTCTGACTTTGGCGTTGACGTATGAGAATAGTTTGGTTCAATAATATCCTACCCTCAGGATCTTATAAGTCGTTTCTCTCCAGGCGTGATGTCCTCCGCACACTCCTTCGTGAAATTCGTTTATGACCTTCTCTGTTTCTGATTCAACTAAACAAACCAACAAGAATCCTAGTGGGTCTTTCCAATACAATTGGCTTTCGGATATACAGTACTTCACCGCATGCAGCTTCAACGTCCTGGCTTTGGATGGGGATAAGTCACCCAGGCATTTCAAGGTCAACAGGTAGGACACTATGTCTTTATACCAATCTAATGAGGCAAACTTCTCTTCGATCCTGATTGCAGTTATTTGTTCATCGAGCTCGTTCATGTCCACACACTCTTCACATCCCTATAGACCATTTATTCTGAGGGCTCTGAAATTTGATTCAGCTAAGAGCTTAGCCAAACCTTGTCCTTTTACTAGTCTCGTCGGTTTTATCTCCAGGTCGAATTCTTGAATTTTAGCAAGCCACCGTCCCCTTTTCCCATAACTGTCGGACTAAACCAAAATGTCTTTTATGGAACTAGTGGGTACGTACGCAATTACCTTGGAATGAAACACGTAGGTTCTAAAAGCCTTTAATGCCTTCACCATAGCATATGCTTTCTTTTCCATTATATCGTATCTGAGCTCAGTGCCTCTAAGACTTTTACTAAAAAAGGCTATTGCTTGCTCGAAACATTCTTCATTTTTCTGGAGGAGTACCGTGGCAAGTGTGTGTTCGGAGGTGAACGAGAAAATAAAAAAATCTTTTAGATAACCAGGGCTTGCCAGTACGGGTGCCTCGCTTATAACCTTCTTGATGCGTGCAAACGATGCTTTGGCTTCTGCTGTCCATTTCACTTCGTTCTTCTTCTTTAGCATATCTGTGATCAACTTCACGATTTCAGCAAAGTTTGGGATAAATCTCCTCAAAAAAATTATTTTTCCTAAGAATGACTGAATCTCTTTTACATTCCTAGGGATATTTATGGTGTCTATAGATTCAACCCTCTTAGGAACGATTTTAATTCCATCTCGAGACACAATATGGCGCAAGAGTTTACCTTCTTGCATAGCAAAGTGAGACTTTTTGGGGTTTAAGGACAAACCAAACCTGCGGCATTTCTCAAACGTCTGCTTGAGATGTATCAGATGATCTTCATCAGATTTAGAAAAAACGGTCTGATCATCAAGATAGATAACCATGAATTTTTCCCTTTCGCCGATGAAAGTGATATCCATAACACTTTGGAAAGTAGCACCTGCATTCATTAAACCAAAAGGCATCTTGTCATACATAAATGTACCCCAAGGGGTGGTGAAGGTTGTTTTTTCTTTATCGTGCTCGTTGACAGCAATTTGATTGTACCCGAAAACCCCGTCAATCATCAACATCCTATTTGCCCCAACTACTTTTTCTAAAATGTGATCCATTTTGGGTAAAGGGTAATTATCTTTGAGGGAGGACTTATTTAGATTTCTAAAATCAACACACAGTCTGATCTCCCCACTTTTCTTTCTAACTGGGACTAGGTTTGCTACCCAATCGGAGTATCTCAGTGGTACGATTATTTTTGCGTCCATGAGCTTTTTGACTTCCCTTTTGACCACGGGTAATAAAATAGGATTGATTTGTCTGAGTTTTTGTCTAAAAGGTTTGACACCAGGATTTAGGGGTATCTTGTGTTCAATCACAGTGGTGTCATAGGTTCTCAGCTCTTTGTACGACCAAGCGAAAACATCTTTATACTGCTTGAGTAGATCAACATATTTACTTTTTGTTTCATGAGGGAGATACTTTGATATTTTTACTATCCTAGGCTCCTCTTTGGTCCCTATGTCGCAGTCTTCAACCTCTTTTGGTTGAGGTTGCAAAGAAGATTTTAAGGGCATATCATTTTGGTCAAACAGTCTCTCTAGAGGGATTAGTCCCTTTGGAATCTGATTGTTCTTTAAAACCAACATGCGATGATTAGTGATCTTTTCCTGGAACCCCTGAGGATCCTCGCATGATCCATGTGTGGTCGTTTTGGTTTTCTTGGTCAATGTGAGTTTCGGCGAAGTCGTCCGACATTTCGAGGAACTTCCTAATTTGTTCGTCATCCTCAAACACTTGTCAGTGTTGGATGTTGTTTGGTATGGAAGGTCTGTTCCTCGCTTCTATGCGGTACCTTAGTTTGAAAGCTGTAGGGGGGGCAAACGTTGAGGCTGCTTTGGCTAAAGAATCGGCTTGCAAGTTTTCAGTGTGTGGGATGAAATGAACATTTACCGACGAGAAGAAATTTTCTATTAAATCCCAGGCACAATTCCTTTAAGATCTCAATCTTGGGTGTTTGGCTTGGTATTGTCGATTTATCTATTTCACTATCAACTATGCGTCTCCGTAGACTTCCAAGTTCTTTATGTTCAGCTTCCTGGCAGCTTCCAACCCTAAGACTAGAGCCTCATACTCACATACGTTATTGGTGTAGTCTATATCCCACTGAAACCTGTAAGAGAAAGGAATAAAAAATTCATTTTCAAGTGCTACAAACAGTACTCCTGCACATGCTCCTTCATATGACAAGGCACCGTCAAAAAACATTTTCCAAATTCCAGTGCTATACATATTTTTGTCTATCTTTCCTGATTCCTTTTCATCTATGTAATTCTCTTCTGTACTGTTATTTACACCATCATCAAAAGACAAAATACAATTCCCTAGATCTTGATTGGCAACATAAACAGGATAATTGTTAGGATTATGTGGGTTGCTCACTATGTATGCTAGCCTCGTTTCCCTGTATAGCCAAGTAAATCGTCCACCAAACACAGGAACCATGGCGTAGGTAATTTCTAGTTGAAGAGACCCCCCAAGTTTGGCTCCCCATGACCTAGATAGTAGCAAGCCATACTTCGAGGGTATATCGGCAATAACTACATCCATCAGGACGCTTTTCACCAGAACCTGTGCAAGAGTGACTACTAAATCTTTTATCATACCCATTCACTTAACTCTCCTTGAATCAAAAGAGTAGAGATCTCCATAAGGCCTGGTGATCTCGAGGCCTAGTCTGTCCATAATAGACTTGGGCATCGCATTATGTGAGGCTCCAGAGTCTAGCATGCAGTTATGCAGTAGTCGATCATGCACATTCAGGGTAATATAGAAGGGAGCGACAGTGTCTCTAGCACCCTCGAAATGTGGACCAAAAGTGATATTAGGCTTATCATCTTCCAAGTTTATCATGTCAGAGTGACTTTCCAGATCCGAAAAATATATTATTTTTGTTATCTGCTTTCGATACACAGGATTCTTTGCTAATTCGACCAGAGGGATTGGTATTTTGATCTTATTTATCTCATTTTCAAGGCTAAAATCTCCCCCACCTTTGTCCGTTTATCTTGTTGAAAACTCAGACTCCTTCTTTTCTATTTTATTTGTTTGTGCTGATTTATTTTCCGTGAGTTTCTTTACCGGTGTATGTGTTTCAGCTGTCTTAGTTTTCTTTGCTTGGGTCTCAGCCTCCTTTACTTTGGGATTCTGCGAATCTACCCCTTTTATTTTGCTATTAGGTATCTCAGTCTCTTTTGGGGCAGACTTGTATATTTCACCTCTAGGAATAATTTTCTTGGGTTGAGGAGTCGACACAGGTTTGTTTTTAGGCCTTAGGTTGTACTTATGTTGGACCTCAGCCATTATAGAATCGGTCATTTCTTGATAGATAGAAACATCAGTGTTGTTTATGTCATCATCTTTATTTGACGGTTGCCCTGTGTTCAAGGACTTCTCGTAATCTTCCTTAGTTAAATAAGGTTGTGTGCAGTCATCCCCCAAATTGTTTACGTCTTCTTCCAGATCCTCGAAATCTTGCAGGTCATTTCCTCCTATAAAATTTTCATTTTTTAAAGGAGTTTGAATTTTCTGGTCTTCATTTTTAATCTGTCTTTGTTGATTTTGAGGGTTGGGGTTTCTTCTGAATTCCCTCTTAACGAATGGATCTTCCTTGGATTGATCTAGCTCCATTATGGAAATCTTATTTGATAGCTCTTTAATTATCCTAGCCATATCATCCATTTTATCATCTGAGGATCTACTAGGCCCTAAGGGTCCCGCTTGTTCCCTAAAACGTTTGGTTTCTCAGTTTCCCGTTTCTAATTTTGTTTTTAATTTGCCAGAAGCCATCATGTTAGATTCAATCTCTACGGCCTCATCTTGCATTCGGGTCAGGGTAGCCCCTCTCCTTTCTCTCAACAGAACTGCGAAATCGGGTTCGAAGGCTTCCGCAAAGGTTACCTTGGCTGCAGGTTGGGATGGTTTAACTTCGATTGGGATCTTATTATATAACTTGTTAAAACTTTGAATGAATTCCATAATAGTTTCCGAATTTTTTTCTTTAAAGACCCGAACTCGATCAAATAGTAGAAATGGTCTTTTCTTTCGCTCCATTGTCTAAGAAAAGAGTCTTCTAGGGCATCATAGGATAATATCAAACCTGCGGGTAGACTTTGAAACCAGGTTCATACCTGTCCTTCGAAAGTCTGAACAAATAACCTCGAATATACGTCTTCGTGTTCGAGACTTAGGATATATGCGAACTGATCAAAGAAATTTATATGTTTAGTTGCGGTCATGTCCCCTTCCCCTGTAAATTTAGGTAAGTTTTTTATCTATTTTTCAGGAAGGTCGTGAAGAGGGACAGGCAGGACCAGAGGCGCATACCTGGCAGCTACTTTAGCAAAAAAATTGGGAGGTGGGGGCGGCCCTTGGCCCCCCCCTCCTCCTCCTGGAGCCCCTCCACCTCCTCCTCCTAAAACCCCTCCACCCCCCCCTCTGGCGGCAGCCATCGATACTATTGGATAGGAAAACGATGTGTTATATAGAGGGTTCTGGAACACTAAAAGCAAATCTTTAGCTTCTTCGAGAGACGAGAAAACTGAAGAAGGGGGAAAAGGGATGCGAGGACTTGGTTCCTCGGATTTGCAGGAGATGCAATCAGGGGAACCCGTGAGCGTGGAATCTGAGTATATGGTATACTCTTCGAGACTCGACGAGGTCGGGAAATATAACTGAAGAGTCGGAGGGATATCAATCGTTGTTAAATTTACTAAGGGATTTTCACCTTTATGTACGCTAGAAGTTGTCGGATGAATTTCATTTTTAACTTCAGGGAGGGCTAAAGTTGGGTTGAGGGTTTTAGGGGGGGATTTGTGCGAAGTTAGAGGTTCAAAGGAAATCTTAGCCGTGGGTTGTGTGTACCTAAGCTGGTAGACTGCAGTGGTTGGCTTAAGGGAACCTCTTGTTTTCAGTATTTTTTCGGGATCGGAAACGGGCATGGTCTTTTTACCATCCGAGTTTTGTCTGGTGTTCCTTCGACCGGATGCCAACTTACTTATAATGTGGAGTCTCCAAGTGAATGATAAAAAATAGCCTTTAGAAGGTGTTCACTCTTTGTTCACTATCAAAGGGTAGAAACTTGCAAAAATGTCGTTCTCCTAGGGAAAAGGTTTCGTAACTTCGGCCGCCGGCAACGGCGCCAGAAAGATGTTGTTCCAGAGTCTGTACTTAAGGATAGAAAGTACAGGGTCTAGGCATCCGAAAGTGAGTAAAAGATAAAAAGGGGAAGAATCAACCTTCGGGAAAGGGAAGTTAAGGCTGATTTCTAAGTTGTCTCTGTCTCGCTTCCAAACGTTCCTGGATGCTTATATCCCGTTCAATTATGGCCCACGAATGTTCAAGTTCTATCCGGGTGATGGCAGTTTTAAGTATGGTGTCAAAAAGGTTCAAAGCGATGCTGGTTTGATCTGATAGGTCGGGTTCAATGTTGGGTTGTCTTGTAATGGGCACAGTCATGGAGGAACAAAAATTGAAAAGAAAGTTCAAGGTCTAAAATGCTACTTTAATTTTTTGACTGTATAAAAGAGAATTTTTCAAATCCGATGTTAAAGGTAGAACACAAACCAAAGGCCTTCTCCTGTAACTGAGTTAAATTTTTAAAGAATCATGTATGAAATGTGAGAAAACATTAATCAGTCGACAATGCGAGGCTCCTATCAAGGGAGAATCTCGCCCTGTAAACAGAAGAAAAAAAAGGCAAGAAGAAATCTAACGAAACATGAAATATAGAGATCTAAAAAGTTCATAGGTCTTGTACCTGCTGATAGCCGATACAGAGGAAAAACTGCAAGCGATTAGACGACTCAAAAGTTGGTCACCACAGTAGAAGTTGTACTAAATTGTAGCTAAGCATTCATCAGAAATATATATGTGAAATGAAATTTAATATAAGATAACAGAGAAAACAAAACTCATAACTCAGTCTTCACGGAATCGGGAATCTTTGGATTGCTTTGTATTAAATTTCAAAAGGAAAAAAGTCTCTATTACAATCGTCCAAGAAAGGTCTCCCCTCTTCTTCTCACTTCAAAATGCATATTTATACAAACTTCTAAACATTCAAATTTCAATTGTTCCAGAATTTTTTGGTTACAAAATGGGAAATTTAAGAGTTTCACTTCTTTGTCTTTGTCCTCCTTCATGCAGGCAGAGCACCTTCCTTTATTTACTCTTCTTTCCCCAGAAATATAACAGAATAACACTTGTCATCATTTGACGCCAGACACCTACCCTTTCGTTTGCCTAATGCAATTGACACACTTTTCGATCAATTGCGCTATCAACTTTGAAGGCTTTGTTTGGTTGTTTGCCCCAAAAGTGTAACAATCCTTCGCTAACTGTGGCAACCTTTCTCCTACTTGTCATTCTTCAGTGATTATAGAACATAACTGTACAATTGGTTTTATTAACCATTTATCCACTTGAACGATATCAATCTGGCTTCTCTGTGATATTTCAACCTGCTTTTTTCCCTCGTTCTCCTTGATATTGAGCAGGTGCTTGGCTATATCGATCTGGCCCAGTGTCCCACTGTTTCTTTCCCTATCAAGATCCAACAAAATTTCATGTATCAAGCTGAAAGTTTATTCACAAGAGTTTCTCATTTCTTTATCTCGTTCTTTGTTTTCTGATATATTACGCTCCCACGCCTTCAACAAGATATTTCCTTTGGTTTGCTCTTGGATGGAAAGTTTGGAACTACTGGCCATTTCTTTTTTCGTCGTGGCTATAACAACCTCTTGGAAAGCGACCCGAGCCGCCCCAGCTTCTCTTTCTCTCAAATAAATGTCTTTCAACGCTTGGTCAATGGTCTGGTAATGGTTTTGGATGGATTCCACTTTAGCAAGTAAATCTTCCTGAGCTACTGATACTCTCTTTCGGATCTCAATGGCTTGGGATTGGAATATCTCGATATCTATAACCTATCTCTCGGCAGAATTCAACTTTACCTGTAACTGCCTTATCAGTTCTTCTTGTTGGCTTACATGTGCTTGGCTGGTCTGGGTCGACTGATGTATTTGCTCGAGATCGGATTTGAGTTGCTCAATTTCCTTTTGTTTGGATTCTCTATCTTGCTCTAGACCTGTGTTCACCTGATCTCTGGTATTTTCCTCTGTTGTAGCTAGCTTACCCTCCAATGTACTGATCAAGTGGTTCTTCCGCTTTAACTGTTCCTTTAAAGATCCGACAGAATATTGGTTGGTTGTAGCAAAATCCCCCAACGTCCCTGCTATCTAAGTGGTGAATTCCTCCTTTTTCATGGCCTTCCCATCGGCTAGGATTTTGAATTTTTTGGCTACTGTGCCTACTTCTCGTTAAGATCTTGCTTCACAACGGCCTTTCTCTTCTTATCGAAGAAAAATTCGGTCGAAGGCAACTCTTCTACAGTGATGGGCGTTAGTTCTTTGTTGAAAATCCATCCTGCGTCGGGGGTCCCCTTTGTGAACTATAGGGGAGCGATAGAAGCGATGGGACTACCGATTTCCTTAGATGGTTTCCCTAGGATAACAACCATGTTTGGCTTGCTTGACGGGTTGGGGATCTCAGATTCCTGTTATGGGTTCCCGTTTTCCTCTGTCTTTTCCTGATTTTCCTCCCGGTCAGGACCTAAATCTTTTGAGCCCTTAGCTTCCATTTGTTGTATATCTGTAGTCTGTGGATTCTTACCCTATAAAACTGGGGGAAGGCAGCTCCGTCGGTGTTCCTGAAATTTGAAGAAATCGTCCATATCCCTGGGCGACAAGGCTTGAATCCGAATCAGGACCTCAGCATAGGATCTCACACCTCATAAAATGTCATCATGAGGCGAATGCTCATGTTCGTATCTTTTCAGGCCACAATTTGCCATGTGATTACTCACGACCTTATGTGGGTCATGTTTCTTAAACTCGATGTTGACCAATTTAAATTCCTCCAAGGTCGTAACCTCAGCTTTGGCGTGTCCGAAATATAATAAAGAATATGTATTAAAATGAATGGGGAAGGGCGGCCATGCCTTCTTCGAAAAACCTTTGAGCTCTTTGCTTATGCCACCGAGCACGGTTTGCCTGGTGATTTCGCGACATACCAGCTTATCCGGCACGAATAGTGGTAGAGCATATGGGTGAACAGAGGCGCTGGAAACCCTGATGTATGAAAACTCCGCTTCTACATACCAGTCAACCACACTACTCAAGTTGGTCGTGATGTTATCTGAAATCCTGGGAGGTGGGTTACTGAAGATGGAGACATGCATCGGTACCATTACCCAATTGAAAATCTCGTATATGAACTCTTTGGCCTTGTCCTCTCAAAGTTTCGAGTGATAGACATGAATAGGCTCAGCATTAGATGGAGTCCAGCTCCAACTCATTAGAGGGAAAGGCGTCATGAAACAAATAGTGTCCATGATGTAGGCGGACATGAAAAAAGAAGTTGTTTTCCCACTCGCCTTCTGCGCTCGATATTCGATAATTTGACCGGTTAGACTGTCCGACAACAGTTTGGCCCAATCAAAAGAAAAACCTTCAACGACTGTATGAATCAGAGGCACCCACGGGAGGAAAAAGTATGTGGTGTCTTCCCTCCCATACAACCTACAGGCCATCATTGCTATATACCTGAATTGCGGTTTTAAGGAGGAGATTCAATAAATTCCATTACTATCTGCCCTGAATTTTGCGGGGTGCGAAACCCAATCCTTGATCAGATCAGACAAGTTTCTGCCAAATTGCTCGCATTCCTTCTCCTTGAAACCTTCCAGAAACTCAACATTGTAGGCGAAGTTTGGTGTGGGTGACAGCTGATACATTGCCTGCAAATGTTCTGGTCTAAAAGTCCCAATCGTCACCTTTTGCTCGTTGATAATAGTCCTGGTCAGGATATCTGCATGGTCTAGTGCCCATCTGATCATATCATAATAGGGAAGGAGTCGTGGCCTTGCCATTATTTTGTGCATCTCTGCTTGAATGACGATTTTGTATTTGGTGGCCAAATCATCCTTCTCGTTATCGCTAGAATCATCTAAACAATTCACCGATTCGGACTGAAGAATGTCAGAGATGTATGTCCAGGTTTTGACAGTATCAATACTTCAGGGTGAAGTATCGGAAACAACATCTGAGCCCTGACCTGAACTCTCGGCAGCCGCCTTGGACGCTTTTCGTGGAGCCATGATAGAGAACTTTGTACTCAGATCTCCTGTAGTAAGAATTGTTAATACAGACAGAAGTTATCCTGATGAAAAAGCTTTGCGCGCAAAATAGAAATAAAATTGAAATAATGAAAGAAACTCCCTTGCTTTGATCTTTCAACTTTTCATGAGTCCTTGCTGACAGAACGATCGAGTCGTTTAATGGAAAGATTTAGGCGTGAAACAAGATCTTATTTTCCATTAACTCATCAAGATTCAAATCAATGCCATAAATGTTTAGAAGATTTGTGATAATAAAGAAATGCGAAAAAATTAAAAAATCTCATCTGTAGACTGTGTATGTTAAAGGTCCTTTAAGGAATTAATTGATTCAATTAAGTCCCTTCAGTTTTGTACTTTCAGCCCTTGAAACCTCTTTTTGGCGTTCATCGTCTCGGATGATTTCGTTCCTAGTATTGGAGTTCAAAATACCCGAAATCGTGATGGCGTGATTCAGCCTTTTACCCGTGACGTTTCCCAAGATTTTAGTTAATCCATGTCTAAAGAAGGAAATCGCGACTTCGTGGATCGGAGTCACGAAGATGCAGTTTTTGGAGGGAGCGATCGTCGAGTTGTGAAAGCACGATAATGTTTAAGCAAGGTTTAAAGGATTTATTGTTGACACTAACCGCGGTAACTTTTGGAACCGTTTCGCGACTTCACATATCGGAGTTTGAAAACCATGCGACTTGTAACTCCCGAAGCGCGAAAGCATGAGGTAATAAAAGTGATAAACTTGTTTAACGATTAAGTGACGGTGATTTAGAACTATAACGACCATCGTCGCTTCGCATGTCCGGGTATTGAGGCTTTGAGTGGGTAAAGATCATAAAGTAAAAGACAGTCTAAAAACCAACCTTTAATTTTAGGAATTAATTTCAACCAGTTGGAAAAGGCGGCTCCAACAACAGGCATCAACATCATCATTCCCCAAGGCGCTCGTCTAGAAAAACATATGCACAATCAAGGTGTGAAAGAATCCCAAGTATATCTCTTGTCAGGCATCAGAGAAGGAGGCATGGGTCAGATAGCTTGCAAGGGGAATTGAGGAAAATCAACCCACCATAATTTAATGGAGAAAACAAGAAAGGTGAAGATGTAGAAGCATGGTTGTTGGGAAT
>SNQJ01S0040101.1:48544-100829 GCA_010110895.2 Picea sitchensis
GGGCATTATATTTTCTCAGAACGTGATAAGAGAGATTGTTGTAGCCATTAATGAGTGGAAATTGTAGCATGTGGGTGTTGTAACTTTCCACTTAGAACTCAGATTGAGGCATGAGTATAGTCGTTGGAAAGTTGTTTCAGAGAGGAATGCATTTAAGGAATCATACTTTGGAGTAGTGCATTAATATTCTTTGTAATTTAAAATGAAGAATGACATGTAATCTAATTAATAAATATTTTGCAATATGCTTAATTCTAACAACAAATATTGCATGCACATTCTTGCAGAATAAGATATACAAAAAAGAAGACTTTAGTCCCTGCATGAGAACTAGAGATATGGAGCATGATCAAGGGTCTTACAGCCATGAAGAAGTTATAGGTATTAGAGGTCTGCATGTCAGCATGGGTAATGTTGAGACTGATTCTAATGGAAGGAGAGACATGCAGGAGCATGTAAATATGAGAATCATGCAAAAAAAAAGTGCAGAGCTACAAGACCGATAATGAGAGGATCATGAAGACTCAAGAAGAGATACTTCAAAGCTTGAATATGGTGCAGAAGCAATTAAACAAGGATTCAGGCACAAGGAAAGAAGTTAGTGCCAAGCAAATGGAGGTATATGGGTCTCATGATAGGAGGGATGATCATGGAGGATTTAGATGATCAAGGAGTATTAGCAGGTGTTGTTCCAGAGTCTGTACTTAAGGATAGAAATTACAAGGTCTAGGCATCTGAAAGTAAGTAAAATATAAAAAGCGGAAGAATCAACCTTCGGGAAAGGGAAGCTAAGGCTGATTTCTAAGTTGTCTCTGTCTCGCTTCCAAACGTTCTTGGATGCTTATATCCCATTCAATTGTGGCCCATGAACGTTCGAGTTCTACCCGGGTGATGGCAGTTTTAAGTATGGTGTCAAAAAGGTTCAAAGTGATGTTGGTTTGATCCGATAGGTCGGGTTCAATGTTGGGCTGTCTTGCAGTGGGCACAGTCATGGAGGAACAAAAATTGAAAAGAAAGTTCAAGGTTTAAAATGCTACTTTAATTTTTTGACCGTATAAAAGAGAATTTTTCAAATCCGATGTTAAAGGTAGAACACAAACCAAAGGCCTTCTCCCGTAACTGAGTTAAATTTTTAAAGAATCGTGTATGAAATGTGAGAAAACATTAATCAGTCGACAATGCGAGACTCCTATCAAGGGAGAATCTCGCCCTGTAAATAGAAGAAGAAAAAGGCAAGAAGAAATCTGACGAAGCATGAAATATAGAGATCTAAAAAGTTCACAGGTCTTGTACCTGTTGATAGTCGATAAAGAGGAAAAACTGCAAGCGATTAGACGACTCAAAAGTTGGTCACCACAGTAGAAGTTGTACTAAATTGTAGCTAAGCATTCATCAGAAATGTATATGCAAAATGAAATTTAATATAAGATAACAGAGAAAACAAAACTCATAACTCAGTCTTCACGGAATTGGGAATCTTCGGATTGCTTTGTATTAATTTTCAAAAGGAAAAAAGTCTCTATTACAATCGGCCAAGAAAGGTCTCCCCTCTTCTTCTCACTTCAAAATGCATATTTATACAAACTTCTAAACATTCAAATTTCAATTGTTCCAGAAGTTTTCGGTTACAAAATGGAAAATTTAAGCGTTTCACTTCTTTGTCTTTGTCCTCCTTCATGTGGGCAGAGCACCTTCCTTTCCTTACTCTTCTTTCCCTAGAAATAGAACAGAATAACACTTGTCATCATTTGACACCAGACACCTACCCTTTCGCCTGCCCAATGCAATTGACACACTTTTTGATCAATTGGGCTATCAACTTTGAAGGCTCTGTTTGGTTGTTTGCCTCAACAGTGTAACAATCCTTCGCTAACTGTGGCAACCTTTCTCCTACTTGTCGGTCTTCGGTGATGATAGAACATAACTGTACACTTGGTTTTATTAACCATTTATCCACTTGAACGATATCAATCTGGCTTCTCTGTGATATTTCAGCCTGCTCTTTTTCCTCGATCTCATTGATATCGAGCAGGTGCTTGGCTATATCGATCTGGCCCAGTGTCCAGGCGCTACTTTCCCTATCGAGATCCAACAAACTTTCATTTATCAAGCCGAAAGTTTCTTCACAAGAGTTTCTCATTTCTTTAGCTCGTTCTCTGTTTTCTGATATATTACGCTCCCATGCCTTCAGCAAGATATTTCCTTTGGTTTGCTCTGGGATGGAAAGTCTGGAACTACTGGCCATTTATTTTTTTGTCGTGGCTATAACAACCTCTTGGAAAGCGACTCGAGCCGCCCCAGCTTCTCTTTCTCTGAAAGAAATGTCTTTCAACGCTTGGTCAATGGTCTGGCAATGGTTTTGGATGGATTCCACTTTAGCAAGTAAATCTTGTTGAGCTACTGACACTCTCTTTCAGATCTCAATGGCTTGGGATTGGAATATCCCAATATCTATAACCTGGCTCTCAGCAGAATTCAACTTTACCTGTAACTGTCGTATCAGTTCTTCTTGTTGGCTTACTTGTGCTTGGTTGGTCTGGGCCGATTGATGTATTTGCTAGAGATCGGATTTGAGCTGCTCAATTTCCTTTTGATCGACTGCTCTGGCTTGCTCTAGACCTGCGTTCACCTGATCTTTGGCATTTGCCTCTATTGTAGCTATCTTAGCCTCCAATGTACTGATCAAGCGGTTCTTCCACTTTAACTGTTCCTTTAAAGATCCGACAAAATATTGGTTGGTTGTAGCAAAAGCCCCCAACGTCCCTGCTATCTGAGTGGCGAATTCCTCCTTTTTCATGGCCTTCCCATCGGCTAGGATTTTGAATTTTTTGGCTACTGTGTCTGCTTCTCGGTAAATCTCTTGCTTCACAACGACCTTTCTCTTCTTATCTAAGAAAAATTCGTTCGGAGGCAACTCTTCTACAATGATGGGCGTTAGTTCTTCGCCGAAAATCCATCCCACATCGGGGGTCCCCTTTGTGAACTGTAGGGGAGTGATAAAAGCGATGGGACTGCCTATTTCCTTGGATGGTTTCCCTGGGATAACAACCGTGTTTGGCTTGCTTGATGGGTTGTGGATCTCGGCTTCCTGTTCTGGGTTCCCGGTTTCCTCTATATTTTCCTGATTTTCCTCCCGGTCAGGACCTGAATCTTTTGAGCCCTCGGCTTCCATTTGTTGTATATCTGTAGTCTATGGGTTCTTACCCTGTAAAATTGGGGGAAGGCAGCTCCGCCGATCTTCCTGAAATTTGAAGAAATCGGCCATATCCCCGGGCGACAGGGCTTGAATCCAACTCAGGACCTCGGCATAGGATCTCGCACCTCAGAAGATGTCGTCATGAGGCGAATGCTCATGTTTGTATCTTTTCAGGCCACAATTCGCCATGTGATTACTCACGACCTTATGTGGGTCATGTTTCTTAAACTCGATTTTGACCAATTTAAATTACTCCAAGGCCATAGCCTCGGCTTTGGCGTGTCCAAAATATAATAAAGAATATGTATTAAAATGAATGGGGAAGGGCGGCCATACCTTCTTCGAAAAACCTTTGAGCTCTTTGCTTATGCCACCGAGCACGGTTTGCCTGGCGATTTCGTGACATACCAGCTTATCCGGCATGAATAGTGGTAGAGCATAAGGGGGAACAGAGGCGTCGAAAACCTTGATGTATGAAAACTTCGCTTCTACATACCAGTCAGCCAAACTACTCAAGTTGGCCGCGATGCTATCTGAAATCCTGGGAGGTGGGTTACCGAAGATGGAGACATGCATCGGTACCATTACCCAGTTGAAAATATCGTATATGAACTCTTTGGCCTTGTCCTCCCAAAGTTTCGAGTGATAGACATGAATAGGCTCAACATTAGATGGATTCTAGCTCCAACTCATTAGAGGGAAAGGCATCATGAAACAAATAGTGTCCATGATGTAGGCGAACATGAAAAACGAAGTTGCTTTCCCACTCGCCTTCTGCGCTCGATATTCGGTAATTTTACCGGTTAGACTGTCCGACAATAGTTTGGCCCAGTCGAAAGAAAAACCTTCAGCGACTGTATGAATCAAAGGCACCCACGGGAGGAAAAACTGTGTGGTGTCCTCCCTCCCATACAACCTAGAAGCCCTCATTGCTATATACTTGAATTGCGGTTCTAAGGAGGAGATTGAATAAATTCCATTACTATCTGCCTTGAATTTTGCGGGGTGCAAAACCCAATCCTTGATCAGATCGAACAAGTTTCTGCCAAATTGCTCTCATTCCTTCTCCTTGAAACCTTCCAGAAACTCGACATTGTACGCGAAGTTTGGTGTGGGTGACAGCTGATACATTGCCTGCAAATGTTCTGGTCTAAAAGTCCCAATCGTCACCTTCTGCTCGTTGATAATAGTCCTAGTCAGGATATCCACATGGTCCAGAGCCCATCTGATCATATCATAATAGGGAAGGAGTCGTGGCCTTGCTGCCATTTTTTGCATCTCTACTTGAATGACAATTTTGTATTTGGTGGCCAAATCATCCTTCTCGTTATCGCTGGAATCATCTGAACAATTCACCGATTCGGACTAAAGAATGTCGGAGATGTATGTCTAGGTTTTAAAAGTATCAATACTTCGGGGTGAAGTATCGAAAACAACATTTGAGCCCTCACCTGAACTCTCGGAAGCCGCCTTCGACGCTTTTCATGGAGCCATGATAGAGAACTCTGTACTCCGATCTCCTGTAGTAAGAATTGTAAATACAGTCAGAAGTTATCCTGATGAAAAAGCTCTACGCGCAAAATAGAAATAAAATTGAAATAATGAAAGAAACTCCCTTGCTTTGATCTTTCAACTTTGCGTGAGTCCTTGCTGACAGAACAGTCAAGTCATTTAATGGAAATATTTAGGCATGAAACGAGATCTTATTTTCCATTAACTCATCAAGATTCAAATCAATGCCATAAATGTTTAGAAGATTTGGGATAAGAAAGAAATGCGGAAACATTCAAAAATCTCATCCGTAGACTGTGTATGTTAAAGGTCCTTTAAGGCATTAATTAATTTAGTTAAGTCCCTTCAATTTTGTACTTTCATCCCTTGAAACCTCTCTTCGGCGTTCGCCGTCTCGGATGATTTTTTTCCTAGTCTTGGAGTCCAAAATACTCGAAATCGTGATGGCGCGATTCAGCCTTTTACCCATGATGTTGCCCAAGCTTTTAGTTAATCCATGTCTAAAGAAGTAAATCACGACTTCGTGGATCGGAGTCGCGAAGATGCGGCTTTTGGAGGGAGCGATCGCCGAGTCGTGAAAGCACAATAATGTTTAAGCAAGGTTTAAAGGATTTACTCTTGACACTAACCGCGGTAACTTTTGGAACCGTTTCGCGACTTCGCATATCGGAGTTTGAAAACCATGCGACTTGTAATTCCCAAATCGTGAAAGCACGAGGTAATAAAAGTGATAAACTTGCTTAACGGTTAAGTGACGGTGATTTAGAACTATAACGACCATCGTCACTTCGCATGTCGGGGTATTGAGACTTTCAGTGAGTAAAGATCATAAAGTAAAAGACAGCCTGAAAACCAACCTTTGATTTTAAGAATTAATTTCAACCACTTGGAAAAGGCGGCTCCAACTAGGGATCCCGTCTTCCTACGGGACGGGAAGAACAGTAGACCACGTTCCTGTATTGGGTAAATAGAGTCATCAGTTTCTTTCTGCGAAACTTGTTTTAGGAAGGGGATAAAGAGGGAAAAAATAGATTTTGTCTTTACTTCTGAAAAGCTTTTCAAAATTCAATTGCGTTCTAAACTCAACTACAGCCCTTTCGATGACTTTCTCCTTCTTGATACTGAATTCAGGTCTGCTTTAAGATAATCGAAACAGTCCTAGGAAATTCAACAGATCTTGTGGATTTCGGCTTGCATCAAACGAAGTAAATTCCATGTTTTTAATTGGGGAGTCATGTCTGAACTTGGGATGCAAATCCGGTTTTGAAAAGGCTGATTGCCAGAGTAGAGGTAAATTTACGTATGACAGCCTTACGGATATCTCAGATATTGCTTCACTGCCAGCGAGCCTGTTCAATACCCCGATGAAGTTATCTGGCCCTTTTTATTGAATTTCCTTTCACCACTTCGAATCATAATTATGCATTTAAATGCTGAGACGAGGGCAATCATTTGTGAATTTCCTTTCATCGTCTCCTTGGACTAGATGGGGGCAATCAAATGTGAATTTCCTTTCACCATATGTCTTATATTTTACTTTTTAAAGCACGAATTGGGGGCAATCAATTTGTATAAGGTATACCAGGGATGATATTTGTGTAATATCCGCAGTGGATGTCTGTCAAATTGCTTTGATTACTCGGGACCAACCTTCTCTTAACTTTCAAAACACCTTAGCCTGCAGGGAAAATGGGAAAAATTACTTCCAAGGGTCTTCCTTCGAGCAAGCCTCAATCCTTCGAAAACTGTTAAAAAACCTAGAAGAGTCAGGATCAACCTACGCATAACTTTGTTTAGTAGGAGACTGAGAAGTTATGAGGGCTGGCTTACTTTCTAAGATTTGTTTTCCAGCTTCCAAAGCTAAAACGTAACCTCTTCTCCCTCTGTGGGAACCCCAGAAAGGTGTTTGGTTTTTTTAAGAAGGTAAATCCGAGGACAGAAAAAGGGTGACAGAGAAAGTTCTGGAATTCGAAATACAGGGATCATGGATTAAACCCGACACTTGGAACCCTTTCTCGGAGATGCTTTACTCTCTCTGCTTATTTTAATTACCTCTTATCTTTATCTAGGTGAAACTTTTAGGACCTAGAGTAAGAAGTCGTTCTTTTAATGACATATCAAGCAAAAAAATCATACTTATGAGACCGTCATGGCATTTTAGCGGCATTCGTTTGAAATACAGACATCTCTGGAATTTGTACCTTTGCCTTACCATTTTGTTTTCTTCTAAAATAACGAAAAAAAAATTATATCACCTATTTTCGGAAAATTGATTCTCCGATATATGACCGTCTGTGTATTCCTTTCTCTCGTTTGGGCTGCAAGCCGGGATCCTGTAAGGGAACAACACGAAGAGTATCAGGGCTATAAAGGAATTTAATGCGTTGAAAATTTTGTATCCCTACTTCTAGAAAAACACTGACCTATTCTATCTGTGATGAAAGTAGACTTACCAAAGAAAAATTATGAAATAAAAAGAAAACACAAACCGGTATATATAGTGGAAATTTTGGAAACCATTTATTGCATATAGTGCTTTAAATAACGCCCGTTGACAGGGGCGTTGAGGATTTTACCGTCCAAATTCTCTAATAGAAATGAATTTTTCCCTTCAGGAGCTGTGACTTTGAACGGTCCGTACCAGATATGATCAAATTTACCATGTTTTGTCGAGTCGTCCTTCCTAGCATCCCATTTCAAAACCAAATCGCCGGAGAGAAATTCTATGTCCTTGGCCTTATGATCGAATAACGCTTTCATGTTGTCCTGGTATTTCTATAGCCTTTCGTCCACTTTGGCCCTGTGTTGTTGAACTTCAATTAGCTGGTTTATTCTTCTTGTGACATGATTTGGTTCTTCTTTCTCATCTTGCCAAAGTTTCATTACGGGAAGCGCTAGATTTATAGGTAATACTACGTCAATCCCATATAGCATTTGGAAAGGAGAAGTGTCGATAGATTGTTTTGTACCTATCTGATTCACCCACAAAGCGTATTTCAAATGCACATGCCAAGATTTTTTGTTTTCGCTCAACACTTTCTTAATTATAGTGATTAGACTCTTGTTTGAAGACTCGGCTAGCCCATTTCCTTGGGGGTAATATGTTGTGGAATGACCGAGCACGATATTGTACTTTTGGCAAAAGCTGACCATAGCCATAGATTTAAATGCATGGGCGTTATCTGTGACTATCTTTCGGGGGCATCCGAATCTAGACAAAATGTTCTCTTCTAGGAAATCCATTACCACTGAATCCGTCGCCTTTCTAGTTGGAATAGCCTCCACCCATTTGGTGAAGTAATCTGTAGCAGTCAGGATCCATTTATGTTGAGCGCTAGAATGAGGGTTAATTTCGCCTATAAAATCCAGTCCCCATTGTTGAAAAGGGGCTTCCGTTTTGACTGGAACAAACGGTAGCGCTGGGAGTTTGTGCTTGCCTGCGAACAACTGGCAAGGGTTACAGGCTCTGACTTTGGCATTGACGTCTGAGAATAGTTTGGGCCAATAATATCCTACCCTCAGGATCTTCTAGGCCATTGCTCTCCAGGCGTGATGTCCTCCGCACACTCCTTCGTGAAATTCGTTTATGACCTTCTTTGTTTCTGATTCAACTAAACAAACCAACAGGAATCCTAGTGGGTCTTTCCAATATAATTGGCTTTCGGATATAAAGTACTTCACCGCATGCAGCTTCAGCGTCCTGGCTTTGGATGGGGATAAGTCACTCAGGCATTTCAAGGTCAACAGGTAGGACACTATGTCTTTATACCAATCTGATGAGGCAAACTTCTTTTCGATTCTGATTGCAGTTATTTGTTCATCGAGCTCGTTCATGTCCACACACTTTTCACATCCCTGTAGGCCATTTATTTCGAGGGCTCTAAAATTTGATTCAGCTAAGAGCTTAGCCAAACCTTGTCCTTTTACTAGTCTCATCCGTTTTATCTCCAGGTCGAATTCTTGAATTTTAGAAAGCCACCGTCCCCTTTTCCCATCACTGTCGGACTGAACCAAAATGTCTTTTACAAAACTAGTGGGTACGTACGCAATTACCTTGGAATTTAACATGTAGGTTCTGAAAGCCTTTAAGGCCTTCACCATAGCATATGCTTGCTTTTCCATTATATCGTATCTGAGTTCAGTGTCTCTAAGACTTTTACTAAAAAAGGCTATTGGTTGCTCGAAACCTTCTTCATTTTTATGGAGGAGTACCGCGACAAGTGTGTGTTCGGAGGCGAACGAGAAAATCAGAAAATCTTTTAGATAATCAGGGCTTGCCAGTACGAGTGCCTCGCTTATAACCTTCTTGATGCGTGCAAACGATGCTTTGGCTTCTGTTGTCCATTTCACTTCGTTGTTCTTCTTTAGCATATCTGTGATCAACTTCACGATTTCAGCAAAGTTTGGGATAAATCTCCTCAAAAAAATTATTTTTCCTAAGGATGACTGAATCTCTTTTACATTCCTAGGGACATTTATGGTGTCTATAGCTTCAACCCTCCTAGGAACGATTTTAATTCCATATCGAGACACAATATGGCCCAAGAGTTTACCTTCTTGCATAGCAAAGTGAGACTTTTTGGGGTTTAAGGACAAACCAAACCTGCGGCATTTCTCAAACGTCTGCTTGAGATGTATCAGATGATCTTCATCAAATTAAGAAAAAATGGTCAGATCATCAAGATAGATAACCACGAATTTGTCCCTTTCGCCGATGAAAGCGATATCCATAGCACGTTGGAAAGTAACACCTGCATTCATTAAACCAAAAGGTATCTTGTCATACATAAATGTACCCCAAGGGGTGGTGAAGGCTGTTTTTTCTTTATCGTGCTCGTTGACAGCAATTTGATTGTACCCGAAAAACCCGTCAATCATCGACATCCTATTTGCCCCAACTACTTTTTCTAAAATGTGATCCATTTTGGGTAAAGGGTAATTATCTTTGAGGGAGGACTTATTTAGATTTCTAAAATCAACACATAGTCTAATCTCCCCACTTTTCTTTCTAACCGAAACCAGGTTTGCTACCCAGTCGGAGTATCTCAGTGGTACGATTATATTTGTGTCCAGGAGCTTTTTGACTTCCCTTTCGACCACGGGCAATAAAATAGGATTGATTTGTCTGAGTTTTTGTCTAAAAGGTTTGACACCGGGCTTTAGGGGTATCTTGTCTTCAATCACAATGGTGTCATAGGTTCTCAGCTCTTCGTACGACCAAGCGAAAACGTCTTTATACTGCTTGAGTAGATCAACATATTTACTTTTTGTCTCAGGAGGGAGATACTTTGATATTTTTACTATCCTAGGCTCCTCTTTGGTCCCTATGTCACAGTCTTCAACCTCTTCTGGTTGGGGTTACAAAGAAGATTTTAAGGGCATATCATTTTGGTCGAACAGTCTCTCTAGAAGGATTAGTCCCTTTGGAATCTGATTGTTCTTTAAAACCAACATGCGATGATTAGCGATCTTTTCCTGGAACCCCTGAGGATCCTCTCCCTCTTGCATGATCCATGTATGGTCGTTTTGGTTTTCCTGGTCAATGTGAGTTTCGGCGAAGTCGTCCACCATTTCGAGGAACTTCCTGATTTGTTCGTCATCCTCAAACACTTGCCAATGTTGGATGTTGTTTGGTATGGAAGGTTTGTTCCTCACTTCTATGTGGTACCTTAGTTTGAAAGTTGTAGGGGGGGCAAACGTTGAGGCTGCTTTGGCTAAAGAATCGACTTGCAGCATTTCAGCGCGTGGGATGAAATGAACATTTACCGATGAGAAGAAATTTTCTATTAAATCCCAGGCACAATTCCTGTAAGATCTCAATTTTGGGTGTTTGGCTTGGTATTGCCGATTTATCTATTTCACTATCAACTCTGTGTCTCCGTAGACTTCCAAGTTCTTTATGTTCAGCTTCCTGGCAGCTTCCAACCCTAAGACTAGAGCCTCATACTCATATACGTTATTGGTGTAGTCTATATCCCACTGAAACCTGTAAGAGAAAGGAATAACAAATTCATTTTCAAGTGCTACAAACAGTACTCCTGCACCTGCTCCTTCATATGACAAGGCACCGTCAAAAAACATTTTTCAAATTCCAGTGCTATACATATTTTTCGTCTATCTTTCCTGATTCCTTTTCATCTATGTAATTCTCTTCTGTACGGCTATTTACACCATCATAAAAAGACAAAATACAATTCCCTAGATCTTGATCGGCAACATAAACAGGATAATTGTTAGGATTATGTGGGTTGCTCACTATGTATGCTAGCCTCGTTTCCCTGTATAGCCGAGTAAATGCTCCACCAAACACAGGAACCGTGGCGTAGGTCATGTCTAGTTGAAGAGACCCCCCAAGTTTGGCTCCCCATGACCTAGATAGTTGCAAGCCATACTTCAGGGGTATATCAACGATAACTACATCCATCAGGACGCTTTTCACCGGAACCTGTGCAAGAGTGACTACTAAATCTTTTATCATACCCATTCACTTAACTCTCCTTCAATCAAAAGAGTAGAGATCTCCATAAGGTCTGGTGATCTCGAGGCTTAGTCTGTCCATAATAGACTTGGGCATCGCATTATGTGACGCTCCAGAGTCTAGCATGCAGTTATGCAGCAGTCGATCATGCACATTCAGGGTAATATAGAAGGGAGCGACGGTGTCTCTGGCACCCTCGAAATGTGGACCAAAAGTGATATTAGGCTTATCATCTTCCAAGTTTATCACGTCAGAGTGACTTTCCAGATCCGAAAAATATATCATTTTGGTTATCTGCTTTAGATACACAGGATTCTTTGCTAATTCAACCAGAGGGATTGGTATTTTGATCTTATTTATCTCATTTCCAAGGCTGAAACCTCCCCCACCTTTGTTCGTTTCTCTTGTTGAAAACTCAGACTCCTTCTTTTCTAACTTATTTGTTTGTGCTGATTTATTTTCCGTGAGTTTCTTTACCGGTGTATGTGTTTCAGCTGTCTTAGTTTTCTTTGCTTGGGTCTCAGCCTCCTTTACTTTGGGATTCTGCGAATCTACCCCTTTTATTTTGCTATTAGGTATCTCAGTCTCTTTTGGGGCAGACTTGTATATTTCACCTCTAGGAATAATTTTCTTGGGTTGAGGAGTCGACACAGGTTTGTTTTTAGGCCTTAGGTTGTACTTATGTTGGACCTCAGCCATTATAGAATCGGTCATTTCTTGATAGATAGAAACATCAGTGTTGTTTATGTCATCATCTTTATTTGACGGTTGCCCTGTGTTCAAGGACTTCTTGTAATCTTCTTTAGTTAAATAAGGTTGTGTGCAGTCATCCCCCAAATTGTTTACGTCTTCTTCCAGATCCTCGAAATCTTGCAGGTCATTTTCTCCTATAAATTTTTCATTTTTTAAAGGAGTTTGAATTTTCTGGTCTTCATTTTTAATCTGTCTTTGTTGATTTTGAGGGTTGGGGTTTCTTCTGAATTCCCTCTTAACAAATGGATCTACCTTGGATTGATCTAGCTCCATTCTGGAAATCTTATTTGATAGCTCTTTAATTATCCTAGCCATATCATCCATTTTATCATCTGAGGATCTACTAGGCCCTGAGGGTCCCGCTTGTTCCCTAAAACGTTTGGTTTCTCAGTTTCCCGTTTCTAATTTTGTTTTTAATTTGCCAGAAGCCATCATGTTATATTCGATCTCTACGGCGTCATCTTGCATTCGGGTCAGGGTAGCCCCTCTCCTTTCTTTCAACAGAAGTGAAAAATCGAGTTCGAAGGCTACCGCAAAGGTTACCTTGGCTGCAGGTTGGGATGGTTTAACTTCGATTGGGATCTTATTATATAACTTGTTAAACCTTTGAATGAATTCCATAACAGTTTCCGAATTTTTTTTCTTTAAAGACCCGAACTCGATCAAATAGTACAAATGGTCTTTTCTTTCGCCCCATTGTCTAAGAAAAGAGTCTTCTAGGGCATCATAGGATAATATCGAACCTGCGGGTAGACTTCAAAACCAGGTTCGTACATGTCCTTCGAAAGTCTGAACAAATAACCTCGAATATACATCTTTGTGTTCGAGACCTAGGATATCTGCGAACTGATCAAATAAATTTATATGTTCGGTTGCGGTCAGGTCCCCTTCCCATGTAAATTTAGGTAAGCTTTTTATCTAGTTTTCAGGAAGGTCATGAAGAGGGACAGGCAGGACCAGAGGCGCATACCTGGCAGCTACTTTAGCAAAAACTCTGGGAGGCAGGGGTGGCCCTTGGCCCCCCCCTCCTCCTCCTGGAGCCCCTCCACCTCCTCCTCCTAAAACCCCTCCACCTCCCCCTCTGGCGGCCGCCATCGATACTATTGGATAGGAAAACGGTGTGTTATACAGAGGGTTATGGAACACTAAAAGTGAATCTTTAGCTTCTTCGAGAGACGAGAAAACTGAAGAAGGGGGAAAAGGGATGCGAGGACTTGGTTCCTCGGATTTGCAGGAGATGTAATCAGGGGAACCCGTGAGCGTGGAATATGAGTATATGGTATACTCTTTGAGACTCGGCGAGGTCGGGAAATCTAACTGAAGAGTCGGCGGGATATCGATCGTTGTTAAATTTACTAAGGGATTTTCACCTTTATGTACGCCAGAAGTTGTCGGATGAATTTCATTTTTAACTTCAGAGAGGGATAAAGTTGGGTTGAGGGTTTTAGGGGGGGATTTGTGCGAAGTTAGAGGTTCAAAGAAAATCTTAGCCTTGGGTAGTGTGTACCTAAGCTGGTAGACTGCAGTGGTTGGCTTAAGGGAACCTCTTGTTTTCAGTATTTTTTCGGGATCGGAAACGGGCGTGGTCTGTTTACCATCCGGGTTTTGTCTGGTGTTCCTTCGACCGGATGCCAGCTTACTTATAGCGTGGAGTCTCCAAGTGAATGATAAAAAAGAGCCTTTAGAAGGTGTTCACTCTTTGTTCACTATCAAAGGGTAGAAACTTGCAAAAATGTCGTTCTCCCAGGGAAAAGGTTTCGTAACTTCGGTCGCCGGCAACGACGCCAGAAAGATGTTGTTCCGGAGTCTGTACTTAAGGATAGAAAGTACAGGGTGTAGGCATCCAAAAGTGACTAAAAGATAAAAAGGGGAAGAATCAACCTTCGGGAAAGGGAAGCTAAGGCTGATTTTTAAGTTGTCTCTGTCTCACTTCCAAATGTTCCTGGATGCTTATATCTCGTTCAATTGTGGCCCATGAACGTTTGAGTTCTATCCGGGTGATGGCAGTTTTAAGTATGGTGTCAAAAAGGTTCAAAGCGATGTTGGTTTGATTCGATAGGTCGGGTTCAATGTTGGGCTGTCTTGCAAAGGGCACAGTCATGGAGGAACATAAATCGAAAAGAAAGTTCAAGGTTTAAAATGCTACTTTAATTTTTTGACCGTATAAAAGAGAATTTTTCAAATCCGATGTTAAAGGTAGAACACAAACCAAAGGCCTTCTCCCGTAACTGAGTTAACTTTTTAAAGAATCATGTATGAAATGTGAGAAAACATTAATCAGTCGACAATGCGAGGCTCCTATCAAGGGAGAATCTCGCCCTGTAAACAGAAGAAGAAAAAGGCAAGAAGAAATCTGACAAAGCATGAAATATAGAGATCTAAAAAGTTCATAGGTCTTGTACCTGCTGATAGCCGATACAGAGGAAAAACTGCAAGCGATTAGACGACTCAAAAGTTGGTCACCACAGTAGAAGTTGTACTAAATTGTAGCTAAGCATTCATCAGAAATATATATGCGAAATGAAATTTAATATAAGATAACAGAGAAAACAAAACTCATAACTCAGTCTTCACGGAATCGGGAATCTTCAGATTGCTTTGTATTAATTTTCAAAAGGAAAAAAGTCTCTATTACAATCGGCCAAGAAAGGTCTCCCCTCTTCTTCTCACTTCAAAATGCATATTTATACAAACTTCTAAACATTTGAATTTCAATAGTTCCAGAAGTTTTCGGTTACAAAATGGGAAATTTAAGTGTTTCACTTCTTTGTCTTTGTCCTCCTTCATGCGGGCAGAGCACCTTTCTTTCTTTACTCTTCTTTCCCCAGAAATAGAACAGAATAACACTTGTCATCATTTGACGCTAGACACCTGCCCTTTCGTCTGCCCAATGCAATTGACACACTTTTCGATCAATTGGGCTATCAACTTTGAAGGCTATGTTTGGTTGTTTGCCTCAAAATTGTAACAATCCTTCGCTAACTGTGGCAACCTTTGTCCTACTTGTCAGTCTTCAGTGATTATAGAACATAACTGTACACTTGGTTTTATTAACCATTTATCCACTTGAACGATATCAATCTGGCTTCTCTGTGATATTTCGGCCTGCTTTTTTTCCTCATTCTCCTTGATATTGAGCAGGTGCTTGGCTATATCGATCTGGCCCAGTGTCCCGGTGATACTTTCCCTATCAAGATCCAACAAACTTTCATTTATCAAGCTGAAAGTTTATTCACAAGAGTTTCTCATTTCTTTATCTCGTTCTTTGTTTTCTGATATATTACGCTCCCATGCCTTCAACAAGATATTTCCTCTGGTTTTCTCTAGGATGGAAAGTCTGGAACTACTGGCCATTTCTTTTTTCGTCGTGGCTATAACAACCTCTTGGAAAGCGACCCAAGCCGCCCCAGCTTCTCTTTCTCTCAAATAAATGTCTTTCAACGCTTGGTCAATGGTCTGGCAATGGTTTTGGATGGCTTCCACTTTAGCACGTAAATCTTGCTCAGCTACTGATACTCTCTTTCAGATCTCAATGGCTTGGGATTGGAATATCCTGATATCTATAACCTGGCTCTCGGCAGAATTCAACTTTACCTGTAACTGCCTTATCAGTTCTTCTTGTTGGCTTACCTATGCTTGGCTGGTCTGGGCCGACTGATGTATTTGCTCGAGATCGGATTTGAGCTGCTCGATTTCCTTTTGATTGGTTGCTTTGTCTTGCTCTGGACCTGCGTTCACCTGATCTATGGCATTTTCCTCTGCTGTAGCTAGCTTAGCCTCCAATGTATTGATCAAGTGGTTCTTCCACTTTAACTGTTCCTTTAAAGATCCGACGGAATATTGGTTGGTTGTAGAAAAATCCCCCAACGTCCCTGCTATCTGAGTGGCGAATTCCTCTTTTTTCATGGCCTTCCCATCGGCTAGGATTTTGAATTTTTTGGCTACTGTGCCCACTTCTCGTTAATATCCTTCTTCACAACGGCCTTTCTCTTCTTATCGAAGAAAAATTCGTTCGGAGGCAACTCTTCTACAGTGATGGGCGTTAGTTCTTCACCGAAAATCCATCCTGCGTCGGGGGTCCCCTTTGTGAACTGTAGGGGAGCGATAGAAGCGATGGGACTGCTGATTTCCTTGGATGGTTTCCCTGGGATAACAACCATGTCTGGCTTGCTTGATGGGTTGGGGATCTCAACTTCCTGTTCTAGGTTCCCGTTTTCCTCTGTCTTTTCCTGATTTTCCTCCCGGTCAGGACCTAAGTCTTTTGAGCCCCTGGCTTCCGTTTGTTGTATATCTGTAGTCTGTGGGTTCTTACCCTGTAAAACTGGGGGAAGGCAGCTCCACCGATGTTCCTGAAATTTGAAGAAATCGACCATATCCCCGGGCGACAGGGCTTGAATCCGACTCAGGACCTCAGCATAGGATCTCGCACCTCGGAAAATGTCATCATGAGGTGAATGCTCATGTTCGTATCTTTTCAGGCCATAATTCGCCATGTGATTACTCACGACCTTATGTGGGTCATGTTTCTTAAACTCGATGTTGACCAATTTAAATTCCTCCAAGGCCGTAACCTCGGCTTTGGCGTGTCCAAAATCTAATAAAGAATATGTATTAAAATGAATGGGGAAGGGTGGCCATACCTTCTTTGAAAAACCTTTGAGCTCTTTGCTTATGCCACCGAGCACGGTTTGCCTGGTGATTTCGCGACATACCAGCTTATCCGGCATGAATAGTGGTAGAGCATAAGGGCGAACAGAAGCGTTGGAAACCCTGATGTATGAAAACTTCGCTTCTACATACCAGTCAGCCACACTACTCAAGTTGGTCGCGATGCTATCTGAAATCCTGGGATGTGGGTTACCGAAGATGGAGACATGCATCAGTACCATTACCCAATTGAAAATCTCGTTTATGAACTCTTTGGCCTTGTCCTCCCAAAGTTTCGAGTGATAGACATGAATAGGCTCAACATTAGATGGAGTCCAGCTCCAACTCATTAGAGGGAAAGGCGTCATGAAACAAATAGCGTCCATGATGTAGGCAGACATGAAAAACGAAGATGCTTTCCCACTCGCCTTCTGCACTCGATATTCGGTAATTTGACCGGTTAGACTGTCCGACAACAGTTTGGCCCAGTCAAAAGAAAAACCTTCAGCGACTGTATGAATCAGAGGCACCCATGGGAGGAAAAAGTATGTGGTGTCCTCCCTCCCATACAACCTACAGGCCATCATTGCAATATACCTGAATTGCGGTTTTAAGGAGGAGATTCAATAAATTCCATTACTATCTGCCGTGTCAAACCCAATCCTTGATCAGATCGGACAAGTTTCTGCCAAATTGCTCGCATTCCTTCTCCTTGAAACCTTCTAGAAACTCAACATTGTACGCGAAGTTTGGTGTGGGTGACAGCTGATACATTGCCTGCAAATGTTCTGGTCTAAAAGTCCCAATCATCACCTTTTGCTCGTTGATAATAGCCCTGGTCAGGATATCCACATGGTTTAGCGCCCATCTGATCATATCATAATAGGGAAGGAGCTGTGGCCGTGCCGCTATTTTGTGCATCTCTGCTTGAATGACGATTTTGTATTTGGTGGCCAAATCATCCTTCTCGTTATCGCTGGAATCATCTAAACAATTCACCGATTCAGACTGAAACAACATCTGAGCCCTGACCTGAACTCTCGGCATCCGCCTTGGACGCTTTTCGTGGAGCAATGATAGAGAACTTTGTACTCAGATCTCCTGTAGTAAGAATTGTTAATACAGACAGAAGTTATCCTGATGAAAAAGATCTGCGCGCAAAATAGAAATAAAATTGAAATAATGAAAGAAACTCCCTTGCTTTCATCTTTCAACTTTGCGTGAATCCTTGCTGACAGAACGATCAAGTCGTTTAATGGAAAGATTTAGGCGTGAAACAAGATCTTATTTTCCATTAACTCTTCAAGATTCAAATCAATGCCATAAATTTTTAGAAGATTTGTGATAATAAAGAAATGCAAAAAAATTCAAAAATCTCATCCGTAGATTATGTATGTTAAAGGTCCTTTAAGGCATTAATTAATTCAGTTAAGTCCCTTCAATTTTGTACTTTCATCCCTTGAAACCTCTTTTTGGCGTTCGTCGTCTCGGATGATTTCGTTCCTAATCTTGGAGTCCAAAATACCCGAAATCACGATGGCGTGATTCATCCTTTTACCCGTGACGTTGCCCAAGCTTTTAGTTAATCCATGTCTAAAGAAGGAAATCGCGACTTCGTGGATCGGAGTCACGAAGATGCGGATTTTGGAGGGAGCGATCGTCGAGTCGCGAAAGCACGATAATGTTTAAGCAAGGTTTAAAGGATTTATTGTTGACACTAACCGCAGTAACTTTTGGAACCGTTTCGCGACTTCGCATATCTGAGTTTGAAAACCATGTGACTTGTAACTCCCGAAGCGTGAAAGCACGAGGTAATAAAAGTGATAAAATTTCTTAACGGTTAAGTGATGGTGATTTAGAACTATAATGGCCATCACCACTTCGCATGTCGGGGTATTGAGGCTTTCAGTGGGTAAAGATCATAAAGTAAAAGACAGTCTGAAAACCAACCTTTAACTTTAGGAATTAATTTCAACCAGTTGGAAAAGGCGGCTCCAACAACAGGCATCAACATCATCATTCCCCAAGGCGCTCGAACAGAAAAACATATACATAATCAAGGTGTGAAAGCATCCCAAGTATATCTCTTGTCAGGCATCAGAGAAGGAGGCATGGGTCAGATAGCTTGCAAGGGGAATTGAGGAAAATCAACCCACCATAATTTAATGGAGAAAACAAGAAAGGTGAAGATGTAGAAGCATGGTTGTTGGGAATGACAAAATATTTCCAATTGCATAACTACTCACCAAATGAAAAAGCTAGAATTGCAACCTACCACCTTCAAGGGAGTGGGATCTGCTGAAGCAAGTTAAGCACCTTGACGAAAAAATAATTTCTTGGAAGCAGTTCTAGAAATGTTTTTAGCGGCAGTACTTGTTAGAGAAATATTATGACAAGAAGATGCAAGAGTTATTTGAACTCAAACTCGGGAACATGACCGTGGATGAATATGGGAGGAAGTTCTTGGAACTTATCAGGTATGTGAGCGTCATTAGAGATGAGAAGATCAAAATTCATAGGTTCCTAAGTGGATTGTCATCCTTTTATACGGATAAAATTTAGTTTGATGAGCCCAAGAATTTAGAGGAATCCATGAGGAAGGATAAGTATTTGTATGAGAAAAATAGAGGAAACTAAGCTTTCTAAAGGGCCTGGGATGAAAAAAAGAAAGGATTCAAGCCACCTTTCATGAGAAATATATCTCAATCATATCAACAAGGGTACCCATCTCAAGGAGATCAGAAAATGACAAAGTCCTTGGGAAAGAGGCCAAGGAAACAACCCATAAAGTGTTGGGGATGTGAACGAGATCAAATTTATAAATATTGTGCTCACCGAGGAGATAAGATGAAGATTTTGCACAGCATCAAGAAGGAGGAGATGGTAGAGGACGTGGGCAAAATCATGCCATGGATCTATGCAGCCTTGGACAATAGACAAGTAGATTATCAATCCCACATGATTGAAGTGGAAGGTAAGATTGATAATCATCATGTAGATATTTTAATTGACTATGGAGTCGGACATATCTATATAGATACAAAGTTAATTGTAAGATTTAAATTGAATAAATGTAAGCATGAAAAGTCTTGGTTGGTTCAACTAGCTACTGGAACCAAGAGAAGAATTAACGAGCTCATTAAAGAATTCCCTATAAATATGAATGGAACTAACACTAAGGAGATTTGAATATCATACCATTGGGGTCTTATGACTGCTTGATTGCTATTGATTGGCTAGAAAATCATCATGTTGTTTTATATTGTTATAACAAGGTACTCACATGTCTTTATGAAGAAGGGTATTCAAGGATGGTGCAAGGTATTCCAAGTCCTATATCTATCCGAGAGATTTCAGCATTGTAGCTAAAAGGAATTTTTAGAAAAGGGTGTCAGATATATGCAACCCATATTGAAGATCCAATGAAGGATGAGGAGCCAAGTCTCAAAGATTTTCCATTCTTGAAAGAGTATGAAGATGTGTTAGAGGAGTTTCCAGGATTGCCACCAAAGAGGGATATAGATTTCTAAATTGACTTAATGCTTGGAGTTGCCCCGATATCTAAGACTCCCTACATAATGAGCACACAAGAGCTAAAAGAGTTTCAAATGCAACAAGAAGAGTTGTTAAAGAAAGGCTACATATGCCCAAGTGTTTCTCCTTGGGGTGCCCCGGTTCTTTTTGTAAAGAAAAAAGATGAAACGTTGAGGTTATGTATTGACTTTAGACAACTGAACAAGGTTACAATCAAGAATAAATATCCTTGTCCAAGGATTGATGATCTATTTGATCAGTTGAAAGGAGCAAATATATTCTCCAAGATTGACTTGAGGTGAGGCTATCATCAAGTGAGAATCAAAGAAGAAGACACTAGCAAAATAGCCTTTAGGACAGGGTATGGACACTATGAATTTGTGGTGGTGCCTTTTGGATTGATAAATGCACTGGCTACATTTATGTGTCTCATGAATGGGGTGTTCATATATTTCCTAGATAAATTTGTAGTTGTATTCTTGGATGATATTCTTATCTATTCCAAGACAAAAGAAGAACATGAGGGACATTTGAGGATGGTGTTACAAGTGTTAAGAGAACACCAATTGTATGCCAAATTGAGTAAATGCACTTTTTATCAAAAGCAGATCCATTATTTGGGTCACATTGTTTCAGAAGAGGGAATAGAAGTGGATACGGAAAAGATTGAAGCAATCAAGAGTTGGCCAGCACCAACAAACGTTTCAAAAGTCAGATCATTTATTGGTCTAGCTGGTTATTACTGAAGATTTATTGCGGGATTCTCCAAAATTGCACACCCAATAACATCTTTGCAAAAGAAAGGGGTAAAGTTTGAATGGAGTGTCGAGTGTGAAGAAAATTTTCAGTGCTTAAAGGATTTGTTAACCAGTGCACCTATTTTGAAAGTTGCAGATGCAGATGAGGATTTTGTTGTGTGCACAGATGATCCAGATTATTTTCGGTACGAAATGAGAGCGGAGATAAATATTCAGAGATATTGCAAGAGAGACAAAAATATAACAGAGATATATCGGAAATATAACAAGAGTCACAGACATACAGTAATACACGATTTCTATTAATGAAATAAATGTACAGAGACTGTAAAAATACAGAGTGAAAGACTCGCTAGAATGGTGGAAGCTTATCTCTAAGAAGAGGGGTGACGGCTACTCTCATTCACAAGAAGATGATTATTACAATGAGGCTCTAAGGGCCTTTTTAACATAAGGAAAATCCAAAACCCTGACCCCGAAAGATGAAAATCTAAAAGGTTTGCGGGCCCTGATGGAGGTAGTTGATACGTCAACTTCCTGGGCACGTAACTTTTGCATACAATCTCCGTTTGGGGCGCTCGATACCTCGTTAAAAAGATCTATCTGAGGACTACAATTTTTGTGTGAGCAACATCGAAGGAACTACCATTTTGCTCCCAATTTTCCCAAAAAACGTCATTTAGGGCTTGAAAACGGCTCCAGAAGTTCAGGACCCGAAAAACTGCTAAAAATAGTAAATTACCAAAATTGCCAGAAAACTATTTTGAGCCAGTTGGAAAAGGTGGGTGGCCATCGATATCCACCTGGATCAACAGATGCATGTAAGGAAGTGCTCAATGGAGTCCTTGTGCAAAATGGACATGTAATTTGTTATGTGTCGAGAAAATTGAAGGAACATGAAATAAATTGTGCCACACGTGACTTAGAGTTAGAAGTTATAGTACATGCCTTGAGGATGTGGAGGCATTACCTAATGGGAATAAAATTTAAATTAAGGACAGACCATAGTGGTCTGAAATATCTATTTGAACATCCAACACTAAATGCTAGACAAGATGGTTGGAATTTCTTAGTGAATATAACTTTGATATCAAACACATAAAGGGAAAAGAGAACAAGGGGGTTGATGCACTCAACAGAAGGGTGCATAAAATGCATGCTACAACCATTAGTGTGTACAAGGCAGATTTAAAAGATAGAATTATAGACGCTGTAACAACGGATCAACATTATGTGCAAGTCAAAGAAAGCTCACAACAGAATGATATACAACGAAAATATAAGGATTACAAGCTAGAAGAGGATGGAATCCTCTTATTTCAGAACAAAGTTTATGTTCCCAAATCTCTAGAATTGAGAAGTTAAGTTCTAAAGGAGATGCATAATGTACCATACGCTAGAAATCCAAGATATCAGAAAACTATTACCGTTGTAAGAGGCCAATATTTTTGGCTTGGTATGAAGAAAGATGTCACTGATTATTTATCCAGATGCATGGAGTTTCAGAAGGTAAAGGCTTAGCACATACATCCAACGAGATTATTGCAGCCATTGCCCATTCTTGAATGGAAATGGGAAGTTTCTACTATCGATTTCATTACTAAATTGCCAAGGACAACTAGGAAACACGATTCCATCATGGTAGTGGTAGAAAAACTTACAAAGGTTGCACATTTCATTCCGGTAAAAGTAACTCATAAGGCAACCAATATTGCAGAAATTTACATGAGAGAAATTGCTAAGCTACATGGTGTGCCTAAGGCAATAATTTTGGATCGAGATCCCAAGTTCACTTCCAATTTTTGGAGGGGGTTGTTTAAGGGATTTGGGACAGATTTAAATTTCAATACGACATATCACCCAGAGTCAGATGGGAAGACAAAGATAATTAATCGAATAATTGAAGATATGTTGAGAATGTATGTAATGGACAAGCCTTATAAGTGGGAGGACTATATCCATTTAGTTGATTTTGCATACAACAATGGGTATCAGGAATCATTGAAGATGAGCCCGTTTGAAGCCTTGTATGGCAGAAAATGCAACACCAGTAAGTTGGGATAACCCAACGGACATAGTTGTGATTGGACCAGGGTTGTTAAAGGAAATGGAAGAACAAATGGTAAAAATCATGCAGAATTTGAAAGTTGCACAAGATTGACAAAAAGAGCTATTCCAACAAAAAGAGAACAAATAGATAATTCAAAGTGGGAGATCGTGTGTTTTTAAAAGTTAAAGCCAAGAGAAGCTAATTGAAACTAGAAAGTTGCCCGAAGTTGGCAGCGAGATATTGTGGGCCTTTTGAGGTCTTAAAAAAGATAGGACCAACTGCATACAAACTAGCATTACCCGCATCTATGAAAATTCATAACATGTTCCATGTATCTTTATTAAGGAAGTATGTACCTGATCATAATCATGTGATTGATTGGAATGTGATCCAGGTGGAACACAAAGGGGATTTTTGGGTGGAACCAGTGCACATACTGGACCAGAAAGTCAAAGTTCTCAAGAATAAAACCATAGGCTTGGTAAAGGTTCAATGGACCTATTACGGTCTTGAATATGCTACATGGTAGCACGAAGACAATTGTACCAGTAAGAAACTAGTACTTTTGGCCGAGAATGAAGAAAGAAGTGGCTAATTACATAGCCAGATGTCTAGAATGCCAAATAATGAAGATAGAACATAGACACCCAATAGGTTTGCTACAACCATTGCCCATTCCAGAATGGAAGAGGGAAGTAGTCACAGTTGACTTTATTACTAAGCTGCCCAAAATAATGAAGCAGCATGATTCCATCATGGTGGTGGTCGATAAATTGACTAAAGAAACACATTTTATTCCAGTAAAGACTACACATAAGGCAACAAATATCGCAAAAAATTATATGAAGGAACTTGCTAGGTTACATGGAGTACCTAAGAAAATAGTTTCGGATAGAGATTCAAAGTTTACTTCAAATTTTTGGAAAGGTTTGTTCAAAGGATTTGGAACAAATTTGAATCTTAGTACAGCGTATCATCCAGAGTCGGATGGGCCTAACAGGATAATTGAGGACGTGCTTAGAATGTATGTGATGGATCAACCATCAAAGTGGGAAGATTATGTTCATTTGGTTGAATTTTCCTACAATAATGGGTATAAAGCATCATTGAAGATGAGTTTGTTTGAAGCATTGTATGGAAAAAAAAATAACACCTCGGTGAGTTGGGATAATCCAGCAGATAGAGAAGTTGTTGGGCCAGATTTGTTAAAAGAAATGGAAGAGCAGATGGAAAAGATAAAGCATAATTTAAAGGTTGCTCAGGATAGGCAAAAAAGTTACGGAGACAAGAACAAAGTTTTCAGATATTTTAAAGTGGGAGAACATGTGTTCTTAAAAGTAAAGGCAAAGAGAAGTTCGATAAGATTAGGAAGTTGCCTGAAGTTGGTAGCAAGATATTGTGGACCTTTTGAAATATTAGAAAAGATAGGACCATTTGCATATATGCTATAATTTCATGTATCCATAAGAGTGCATAATGTATTTCATGTATCCTTATTAAAGAAGTATGTACATGATCCTAACCACATAATTGATTGGAATGTGATCGAGGTGGAGCACGAAGGGGATTTATGGATGGAACCAGTACGCATCCTGGACTAGAAAGTCAAGGTGCTCAGGCACAAATCCATAGGGATGGTAAAGCTTCAATGGAATTTCTACGGTCCTGAAGATGCTACATGGGAGCATGAAGAAAACATGCAGGAATAGTACCCACAATTTTTTTGACAATTTTGAAGAAAATAGAATGCAAGACTCCATTTTGAGCAGCTAGAGTTTTGGAACCACATCTTAGAGTCCTAGCCAATTGCACCAGGAGACCCTGATAAACGAATGGCTCATTCCTCAAGTTATCCCTGATAAATGGATGATACATCCCTTGGGTCAACCTTGATAAACGAATGGTGCATTCCTTGGGTCAACGAGTTGAGAGGGACATGAGAATGATGGTTGGAGTTGTTGCTAGAGTTGTTAAATTGAATAATTTTATTTCTAAGTGTTGTGATGTAATTTAAATATTTACATGTATATCGGCATAGAGTGCATCAAGGATGACGCACAATTGTAGGGGAGGGGGAATGTAACATCCCCATTATAATCCATAATTTAATTAATGATTATGTAGATACAATATGTGGCTACGACCAAGCGATGTAATATGTGAATTGTATTTCAATGTTTTAACAATAAAAATGTGATGTCACCTGCTAAGGGGACATGGACAAGAGATGGGGTCTGAATTAATCCACGAGAGGGGGAAGTGTCTAGGATAATGTCCAAGAGGGGTTAAGGGGGGGATTACCCATGTATATCATTTTAACCCATTTTCCTAAACTTTCCAATTGTATATGAACCTTTTGATGTTTGATTGAGTGTTCCCAAAGCCAATCATTGAATACATGTAAGAGGGTGGGTGCGAGTGGTCACATCATTATGACTGAGTGTTTCCAAAGCCAATCATTTAATGCATGTAAGAGGGTGGGTGTGAGTGGTCATGTCCCATAGTTATTGGGCACATGGGGGTTGAGTATAATCGGCTTGGGGAAGAGTGTGAGTCAAGAAAGGCAAGCCACGAGAGAGAAATCTGTATGGGTTGGGATAACAGTCGAAGAGGGGAAGAAAGAGAGCTTGGATCTAGTGCAACCATGGAGGGCGAATTCTGGAGCGTAACTGGAGAAAATTAGAGTTGGGGAACTGAAGAGCCCAGTTGTCAGGTCGTAAGAGTGGACTCCTCCGTGAGTTGCACTAAAACAACAAGTGTTTGTTGTTGGCTTGTTGATAGTTTTCCTAGCAGCAAGTTCCCTTGAGTTCCCATCTGAGAGATTCCTAGTTACATGTGCCAAAGAGACCCTGATAAATGAATGACACATTGTTTGGGCTATCCCTGAAAAATGGATGGTACATCCCTTGGGTTAACCTTGATAAATTGATGGCACATCCCTTGGGTTACCCTGATAAACATATGATACATCCCTTGGGTGATCTCTAATAAATGAATGGTGCATTCCTTGGATTGGGCAGGTCAAGAGGAAGAGAGTTGGTGGAAAGATCGGGATAGTTGTAAGATAATATCAATTGGGTTATGAGATTTATGAGTTGTGAGTGGATTGTGAGAGACCACCCTCTTTTGTGGATTACTAGCCTCAGCTCAGGGGTGACTAGTTGTTGAGATTTGGAATAGTCAATCTATGGTTGGGTGGAACATCCATCCCAAGCAGATGGATGCACAATTCTTGTTTAAAGATAAGTGTTTTATCTTATACTGATTTATTTACATGTGTTATTGTTGTGCATGAACTCTACGTGAATGATAGTGACTTATATGTTGTTGTAACGAACAATTTAGTTGTATTTCATGTTGATTATTAGCATGCTTTAGATGCATTTTTTTATGGTTACAAACTATAGCTAAATCTATTATAAATTGTAGTTGTAAGCTACAGGAAATCGGCTAACAGTAAAGGAATTACTTTAGTTTAGCATAAGTTTCATTTTTATGTGTAATCCACACGTAATGTTGCTTAGTTGGAGGTTGGGTACGTTACAAATATGGTATCATAGTTGATAATGAGAGAGTTTTGCGTGATGTGGCCCAACCTGGGTGGTCGGGTACGTTACACAGTCACGTGCTATGTGCCCATAGTTATTGCACTTATAAGATTCAGTATCGTAATCAAGTATATGAGCAAATGAATTGTAGTTTCTGTTAGCAAACCCATGAGAACTTCTAGTTTTGTTTCGCATGTAATCATCCTTTGAGGTCGTGTAAGGACCTGTATTTCTGTTTCTAACATGGTCACTTCTTGTATAAGCTCTACAATCTATTGATTTATGAACAAAATTCTTGCAAAAAAAACAGTAGCCAAGGAAAATATTTTGATACCACATTGTGAAAGGCCTTCTCGCTGGAGCAACTCTTTTGAACTCATTCTTGTTGTTCTTGTGAAAAGAATAAGGTTTATGTTGATCATCATTTCCTTTCCCATTGTTGCTTTCATTGTTGGTGGATCCTTTGAGAATGTTAGCATAGCTCTTAGGCTTTTCTTCGTTTTCCTTTTCTGGTGGCTTTGTGACCTTAGTGCTTGCATCTCCCTCGGGGGTCTTTTGTTTTTCGTCGTAGCCAAGACATGTCTTGATGAATGTTGAACTTTGGAAACGAAGAATATGATCTAATATTTTAGTGCACTTTCCAAACTTCAATCTTATATTTAATTGATCGATTGTTTTCTCTATTTGCTTTCTTAAGGAAACTATTTCAACTTCTAGCTTCTCGCAATTTTCTTCCTTTTCTTTCAGTTGACTTCTCACCACTTCTTCTATACTTTTTTCCTCTTTTGGTCGAGGCTTTAGGATGATAATTGTCTTCTATGTTTTTTCCATATCATGATCCTTCTTTTCATGTTTCTGCAATCACTCCTTCTGGTTTATATTATTTCCCCTCAAAGTATCTATTTCTTCTAATGCACTAACAAGTTCTGCTTCAAGATTCACTTCCTTTGAATCTGGCTTTTCTTTCTGATGATCTTCATTTTCTTCGTCAACAAGTTTTGTTTCCATGGTTATGGAGAGAGATTCTTCTGCATCATCACTATCTTCCCTTTCTTTGTATTTGTCAGGTCCTCCTTTTAGCTTTCTCACAAATTGTGCTTCTTTTGTCTCTGATTCATAGCTGGAACAATCTCCAGATCTCTCTTCATAAATGTTTTGTAGCTTGTCCCAAATATATTTAGTTGATGTACATTGCATTACCTTGATAGTCTCAAAATCCGATAGGCCACTCAAAATGACATTTATCGCTTTTGCATTGTGTTCACTCGACTCTTTCCCAACTTCATTTGTATAACTTGTTGTGACCGATTCCCAAATACCAAACCTAAGGGCCATCAAATATGTCTTCATTATTATACTCCATGGTGCATAGTTTGTTCCATAGAACAAAGGAGCTATGTTTGTAGGGAGACCTTCCTTACAATCCATATGTACTCGAGATATGTCGTCCAATGGTTAAATTGTTTATCAAGGAACCCGCTGTGATACCAATTGTTGAACTTATGTTTATACTGAGAGGGGTGGGGGGGGTGAATCAGTATAAGATAATTTTTACTTTAATTGTGCATTCATCAATCATTCATTAAATTTAAAATAGTAAATGCATGTAAACTCAAATCACGGTACATACAGTTTAACTTGAAAACCCTTGCAGGAGAAAACCATAAAAACTTATCTTTATAAATGTGCGTAGGCACCAACCTATTCTTAAAAAGCTTGTAGGCACCAACCTACTAGAGACACCAATCTCATCAGTTGATCACCAATTCAACAATATATTGTGTAGGCACAAACCTACTGGAGACACCAATATTCTCAATTGAGCACCAACTCAACAAGATATTGTGTAGGCACCAACCTACTGGAGACACCGATCTCCTCAATTGAGCACCAACTCAACAAGATATTACGTAGGCACCAAACTAATGGAGACACCAATCTCCCCAACTGAGCACCAAGTCAGTAATACATGTATAGACACCAATCTAAGATCTTGATACATAGAGTACTTCTGACTTCACCTTCATGCTTTATACTTCATGCATTTCAGAACATCATCATGCCCTTAACTTTCATGCTTCAATGCCTCCCCTTGCTTCACACCCCAGACATAGCTTCAAATCCTAGTTAGATTTAGCCTTCATGCCCTAGCGAACCTTGTAGAATCATTCCTAGAATATAATCCTAGATTGTAGCATCACAACCTCAAAACAACGCAATTTCTAGCATCATAGACCTCATGTGTTCATGGTGCACCCTTAAATCTGTTGAAATAATGTAACTGCGAAGAGTATTCCTATTATTATTGTTATTTTATTCATAGGATTAATCCCCATTGAGGATTAATCATGTCGGTAATTGTATTAGGACCAAATCCCCTTTTGTGGATTGGTCAAGAGACAATTGTAATAGGCAGAATAAGAAGTCGGCCCCAACAATTATTATTGAGACCCATAATAAAATTAAAGGTGGGTTTACCCACCCAGAGTGAGAGGTCGTCCCTGCCAGTGAAAACCCCTCACACGTGCCAGTCTTGTATATATAGAGAGGCTAGCGCCTCACTTTAACACACAACACACTTGCTCATTCTTGAGAAGAAAGATGCAATTTACCAGTGAGAGAGAAGGAGAAGAGGGGCGCATCTTTTGGAGAGGACTATTTGTATTGGTTTGAGTTATCTCTTGAACATTGTATTGGCAATTTATGATACGAAAGTTTTTGTTGGGTTTTCTTCCCCTAGAGGGTTTCCCAGAATAAATGTTGTGTCTCTTGTGAATGTGTATTTCTCAGTGATCTTGATCTTATGATGCTCTTATCTATTGAAATGCAAAGAACTATAATAATGGAATAAACATTAACATGGTATCAGAGCCAACCTGAAGGAAGCATATTTCGCAAGAGAAAAACGTCACTGTTGCAGTACCTGAAAATTAGGGTTTTGCAAAAGTAAATCTTTTTAGCCCTAAAACCACCTAGAAAGTTGTGCCCTCCCCCAAGGATCATTTTGGCACTTAGAGCGCACCTTTTCAGTGGTTGGATATTCCGCAAAGTGAAACCCTAGTTTCAAAAAAGTACCAGAACTACCAGAAAACCAGTACCAGAAGTACCAGAAGTGCCAGAGTACCAGAAGTACCAGAAGCACCAGTCCAGAAATCTGCAGATCAGATTTGAAGGGGTAAAAATTGGATTTTCTCAGATCCAAGTATACCAGGCTACTCGCCTCAGCCAANAAAGAGAAGAAAGACAGAGACAGTTGAGAAACTGAATCTGATCGTGCCTCCCTTGTCCTTTATTCTGAAAGAAAACACTATTATTTTGGATGCCTAGACGGTGTGTTTTATAGCCTTAAAACACAAACTCTGGAACAACAAGTATCGTAATCAAGTATATGAGCAAATGAATTGTAGTTTTTGTTAGCAAACCCATGAGAACTTCTAGTTTTGTTTCGCATGTAATCATCCTTTGAGGTCGTGTAAGGACATGTATTTATGTTTCTAACATGGTCACTTCTTGTATAAGCTCTACAATCTATTGATTTATGAACAAAATTGTTGCAAAAAAAACAGTAGCCAAGGAAAATATTTTGATACCACATTGTGAAAGGCCTTCTCGTTGGAACAACTCTTTTGAACTCATTCTTGTTGTTCTTGTGAAAAGAATAAGGTTTATGTTGATCATCATTTCCTTTCCCGTTGTTGCTTTCATTGTTGGTGGATCCTTTGAGAATGTTAGCATAGCTCTTAGGCTTTTCTTCGTTTTCCTTTTCTAATGGCTTTGTGACCTTAGTGCTTGCATCTCCCTTGGGGTCTTTTGTTTTTCGTCGTAGCCAAGACATGTCTTGATGAATGTTGAACTTTGGAAATGAAGAATATGATCTAACATTTTAGTGCACTTTCCAAACTTCAATCTTATATTTAATTAATCGATTGTTTTCTCTATTTGTTTTCTTAAGGAAACTATTTCAACTTCTAGCTTCTCGCAATTTTCTTCCTTTTCTTTCAGTTGACTTCTCACCACTTCTTCTATCCTTTTTTCCTCTTCTGGTTGAGGCTTTAGGATGATAATTGTCTTCTATGTTTTTTCCATATCATGATCCTTCTTTTCATGTTTCTGCAATCACTCCTTCTAGTTTATATTATTTCCCCTCAAAGTATCTATTTCTTCTAATGCACTAACAAGTTCTGCTTCAAGATTCACTTCCTTTGAATCTGGCTTTTCTTTCCGATGATCTTTATTTTCTTCGTCAACAAGTTTTGTTTCCATGTTTATGGAGAGAGATTCTTTTGCATCATCACTATCTTCCCTTTCTTTGTATTTGTCAGGTCCTCCTTTTAGCTTTCACACAAATTGTGCTTCTTCTGTCTTTGATTCATAGCTGGAACAATCTCCAGATCTCTCTTCATAAATGTTTTGTAGCTTGTCCCAAATATATTTAGTTGATGTGCATTGCATTACCTTGATAGTCTCAAAATCCGGTAGGCCACTCAAGATGACATTTATTGCTTTTGCATTGTGTTCACTCGACTCTTTCCCAACTTCATTTTTATAACCTGTTGTGACTGATTCCCAAATACCAAACCTAAGGGCCATCAAATATGTCTTCATTATTATACTCCATGGTGCATAGTTTGTTCCATCGAACAAAGGAGCTATGTTTGTAGGGAGACCTTCCTTACAATCCATATGTACTCGATATATGCCTTCCAATGGTTAAATTGTTTATGAAGGAACCCGTTGTGATACCAATTGTTGAACTACTTATGTTTATACTGAGAGNAATCAGTATAAGATAATTTTTACTTTAATTGTGCATTCATCAATCATTCATTAAATTTAAAATAGTAAATGCATGTAAACTCAAATCACGGTACATACAGTTTAACTTGAAAACCCTTGCAGGAGAAAACCACAAAAACTTATCTTTATAAATGTGCGTAGGCACCAACCTACTCTTAAAAAGCTTGTAGGCACCAACCTACTAGAGACACCAATCTCATCAGCTAGTCACCAATTCAACAATATATTGTGTAGCCACCAACCTACTGGAGACACCAATATTCTCAATTGAGCACCAACTCAACAAGATATTGTGTAGGCACCAACCTACTGGAGACACTGATCTCCTCAATTGAGCACCAACTCAACAAGATATTACGTAGGCACCAAAGTAATGGAGACACCAATCTCCCCAACTGAGCACCAAGTCAGTAATACATGTATAGACACCAATCTAAGATCTTGATACGTAGAGTACTTCTGACTTCACCTACATGCTTTATACTTCATGCATTTCACAACATCATCATACCCTTAACTTTCATGCTCCAACGCCTCCCCTTGCTTCACACCCCAGACATAGCTTCAAACCCTAGTTAGCTTTAGCCTTCATGCCCTAGCGAACCTTGTAGAATCATTCCTAGAATATAATCCTAGATTGTAGCATCACAACCACAAAACAACGCAATTTCTAGCATCATAGACCTCAGTTGTTCATGGTGCACCCTTAAATCTGTTGAAATAATGTAACTGTGAAGAGTATTCTTATTATTATTGTTATTTTATTCATAGGATTAATCCCCATTGAGGATTAATCATGTCGGTAATCGTATTAGGACCAAATCCCCTTTTGTGGATTGGTCAACGAACAATTGTAATAGGCAGAATAAGAAGTCAGCCCCAACAGTTATTATTGAGACCCGGAATTAAATTAAAGGTGGGTTTATCCACCCAGAGTGAGAGGTCGGCCCTGCCAATGAAAACCCCTCACACGTGCCAGTCTTGTATATATAGAGAGGCTAGCGCCTCACTTTAACACACAACACACTTGCTCATTCTTGAGAAGCAAGCTGCAATTTACCAGTGAGAGAGAAGGAGAAGAGTGGCGCATCTTTTGGAGAGGACTATTTGTATTGGTTTGAGTTATCTCTTGAACATTGTATTGGCAATTTATGATAAGGAAGTTTTTGCTGGGTTTTCTTACCCTAGAGGGTTTCCCAGGATAAATGTTGTGTCTCTTGTGAATGTGTATTTCTCAGTGATCTTGTTCTTATGATGCTCTTATCTATTGAAATGCAAAGAACTATAATAATGGCATAAACATTAACAAAATCTTCAAAAACTCCTTTTGCGCACCTTTAGACCCCCAAAAGACTCACCAACTCCTCATGTGTACCTCAGAATTGATCTTCTTACTTAGATGCTCTTCAAATGTGCACATTTATCCTATATTTATAGTGTTTCTATGCTCACTTTTAGGGCTGACCTGTAAATACTGACTGGGTCGACTTGAACTTTTTGGTTGGATTGTCTGACAAAAAAATTCATATCTCCTCATTCCCAAGGAATTATAGGGAGTGCCATATACCATTGGAAAGATCTCGGAATAATATTTCTAACCATATAATATATAATCCCATTTGAGCGAGGTATTTAGAGTAAAAATTCTTTCAAAGATAGGGTATCCAAACTGAGTATCAAAAATCCAAAACCAATATTTCCAGCAATATCCATCTTGCAATCTTTGTCTTGGACATCTGTAGTCTCCCCCTATCTTTGACATCAATGGTAACAATATTTCCAACAAAACAATCTATAAAAAATTTAAACAAAAAAGGAAAATTGCAAAAATTGCAAAAACAATTTATGGTCGTGCATAAAATTAGTGAACAACTATGTGTGCACATATTTTGAGGGAAAAAATACATGACCTTCATAAAAAGAGACAAACAACTATGTGGTAGGCGACACTGAAAAAAACTAGGGTTTTACTTACGAATGACACTTTTAAAACAACTATTGTAGTAATAGAAAGCAAAATATTGAGCCTGATCACTACCAAAATGAAGAAATAATAAACACACACAACTAGGATTAAGATTTGTGGATCCAACTCCCCAATGGAGTCATCAATTTGTTTTTTGTAATTTAGACAAAATGCGAGCAAAAAAAACTAATCCAATTGGTTGTGTAACTAGATACAGAACCAAGACAACATGATCACATGCAAACACTACACTAAAACCTAATTTGTGAATGAAGGAATACAAGTAATAATGGATTCAATACCAACATCTAACATTCAAACACGAGAAATGATGGGAATAACACAAAGTTTGTATTACTTACAAATAAGGTAGTATAGACTCACCATATAGCACCTAGGAATAGGCCTTATTGTAGCAAGTTGGCTCCAAAGATTTTCCTTTGGAGGGTCTCTTTGTCTCCTTGTATGTTCAAGCTCCAAATTTCAGTAGATTGAAGTGGCAAGTTCCTTATATGAATGGACAATGGTAAGAAATAGTTAGAAGGCAAGAAACCTTCAATGGCGAATAATGGTTCTCCAAGGAAATTTTGGTTGCATAATCGTGCTCTTATGTTATCTCCATCAAATGAAAACCCATGACCTTTATTTATAGGTGAATAATGAAACCCCCCTATGGACGTAGTTTCTGTGTGAACTCTCCCAACGTGTTAACGAGAATTCATAACTTTAATGTACATCGTGGAATACTAAATTAGTGGTATTGATGAATACAAAGATTAATGATGTCCACATGTACTCACTATGCCACCTAAAAAAGAGCACACATTTATGAGTCGTGAATGAGTTGGTTTTACCTTTTAATAGGGTTACACATAAATTGAGGGATTCCTACACAATACATGCAAAAAATGGAGGAAAATAGGTGTGCTTCAAAAAATGGTCAGTTGATGGTTTAACTAAGCTCAGTGAAGTACCACAAGGTTCTATGATTATGAAGTTGGGTGAATAATGTAGATTCCATCTGCAATAGTGATGTACCCAAGCAAAATTATTATGATTGTATAAGTGAGCAAACTTAGGTTGATAATAGTTACCATACTTTTGGAAGTAGATGAAATCCTTGGGAAGATCTCAAAATAGAATTCCAAGATCTCCTAATCCAATGGTACACTAAATTCCCTAAAATATGCCCCCTAAATGATTTTCCAGCTAATGCCAAATCCTAGTAGTGATTGTTTTGATCTATGCAGAAACCTTTACTTACTACCAACCTCATTGGGTCTTGCTTCATTTTAAACACGTGAACATTTATGTTCTTCCTTGCCCTTACTAGAGACTCCCCCTTTTTTCTTTCACGAATCTTATGCAATCCCAAAACCCCATCTTGAGAAAATCCCCTCAATTCACCCTCTCTCAAACTAGAACCTCCTGCACCCAGAGCTAGGTGGTGACAAACAATGTCCAAGGTTGTAGGTTATGAGTTCAAGGAGAAATATTACAAGGGTTAAAAAAATGTCACAAATTGGTGAATTAACCTTCAATTTAGGAGATATCAATGCAATCCGTGTTTCATTGCATAAGGATTTTGTCATATCCCTAAAATAATTTTCCTCTGATGGACTAGTTGTCCTTTCTCCCTTAATTGTGATGATGATTTCTCCACCATGGCATGCACTAAACTTTCTAAGTGGGTGAAAGATCAAGCCCGACCTTGACACTCGGCTTGTACTCATTCTCCACTAGAGTTTTCTTAGGGTTCGAAAACCCCCCAGAACATAGACTTTGTTCTTCCTTGGACATAACGAAAATGAGATGTTTGTCCTTATCTTGGTGGAGCTTGAATCTCATTTTCACCTCAATCTGTTAGGTCTTCATAAAAAAATAGAAATTGTTTGTTGTTGTTAGGTGGAAAACAACTCACACACACATATATTTTTCTACCCAACTAATAATAATAATAATTTCATTTATATCTTGAAATTACATTTTTTTAATGTTATAAAGGATTGTTGGAATTACATAAAAGAATCCCTTTTCAAAAAACTTTTGGGAATATACTATTAGGTCTATAAATAGATTCCTTTATCCATTGACTTATGTCTCCTAAATAATCCACCTTACCATTATCGTGGGGAAACCACATTACATAAATGCATCACAACCCTTAATTAGATCTCCAAAATTTCAAAAAATAAACTTAAAAAATGTTTGAACAATACTTTCCCATGTATCCTAATTGGACATAACATAATATTTAGTAAATCCATCTAAAAGTCTCTTTTGTGAAACGAAAAAAAAGTATTGTAGCAGATCCCGTTGGAACTAGTAGAAAGAAGGATGCAATAATTCTTCTATCCTTCCATCAATCTCCTCACATATGTACCATCGATCTATCTCCATATTTAATCAAGCTTTTGATAATCCATATGCAATCATGTTCCTCTCTCTATATGTATGATGATGTGAAATTTTTTCAAAGTTTGTAGAGATGTTGTGAATTTCCTCAAAGAAGAGCCTTTGAGAATCACCAAATATTTGTATTTTTGAGGCTCCTTTTTCAAGTGCAATAGTAAGGAGAAGCTTCAGTGTCATAAGCTCACTAAAATGATTAGACCCTCTGCCTAAACCTATTTTAATTTTTTTAGAATGAGTTTCCTTAAGATATATGATTCCCCAATTCCATAGTATTGATGATTACCTCTAGTTGCTTCATCAAAGTATCCTCGAGAACCTACTTTGGCAATTTCTTCCATAGAGATTTGTCTGGGAGGTTTCTTTTCCTTAACCTAATAACATACACAAACACACACATATTTACATATATAATATTTTAAATAAATTCATTATTCTTTCTATCTGGAAGTAGTTGCATTGTTAAAATGCAGAGCTAAACAATAGGATTACACACACAAGTAGCCATAATTCTACTTATTAAGATGCGTAGTTGCTTTTTTCACTGTTTCAAGGTCATGCGTTTCTTCTCAATTTTTTGAGAACATGATTTCTATTATAGTTAGGATTTTATACTAATTAGTTTTTATTAGATCCATGCTTATGGAACATTGATGATTAGACAAAGTACAAGTTCTAAAATTGGAGAAACAAATTCTTTGTGAAAGAAATGTTACTCTCGATTGATACCCAATTAAGTTCATCTGACATAAATGCACGCCACTTGATCATCATTAATTTTCATATATTAATAATATTAGTATAATTCCCTTTTCCACGACCTCATTGAAATTGATAATTTATGAATTTGCATGGCATTTCTTTAAATTGACATATTTTCTTTGTCTTGCATGCTAAGATATTTATTAGAGGCTAAATCATGTGCTTAAGAATATACTTTCTACAAAAAATTTACCCCTTTGTTGGGGGTTACTCTAATCATGGAAATGATCTTCAGGCGCATGTATCAAACTGCAATAGTATGCCCTATGTAACTCATAAAATCTAAAAATGTTTCCTTAAAAACCATTAATACAATGTTTTTTGGAAAGGACATTTCATTACCCTTGAATTCCTACTTTCCAATATTTGAAATATGAAAATGAAGTTTAAAACTTTTTAATTTGACCATTTCATTAAAATGAGAAGCAAGTTATAATAATGATCCAAACTTAGTGCTAAAAGATTCGTTTTAAAACCAGTAATTCAGATTCATTTAATTGGCTTCTCAACTTTCCTACAACAGTGATTAAAATTGGCTTAATTAATTAAAAATAAACATTCAATGACTATAATTTAAAAATAAGAACTCAAAATGAAGGCAATACTAAACAGGTTGATAACAAAGTTCACCCTCATGGGCTACATCTCTAGGTTCGCTTCAATTGACAATCTAATCTATTAAAAAAATGCAAAGTACAATTTTTACATTAGAAGCTGGCCTCGATCTGCAAAAACTATCTATGATGTTGTTCTATGAAGATATGATGAATTCTTCCTACAAATGAACATAGGCTTGCCCTCCTCTGCAACTGGTGACAGAGGCAGTTGAATACTCCACAATGATATGCAACTCAGGGATGAAAAGTGTGCTATATAGGTCGGGAACATTTTGCAAAGCCTCATATTAACTCTTGTACACAACGTCCTCCATTGATATTCTTCATTCATCTTGGATCCTAAAGATAAGGGTGCGTATTTCGTTGATAAACCTTGGTTGGAGTCTTCTCTGCTCAAGGTTTCTCTTTTATAGCATTTTCTGAGGGTGATTATGAGAATGAGATTCAAATCCCTCAAAATTATCCCCTCTAATGACATGTATACACAAAATTTGCATCCAGAAACATTGGTGCCATGTAGAGTGGGTCAATACCATTATGTGGTGCCCAAAGTATAAACCAACCTGACGTTTTTCCTTGTTGTTTGAGATTTGGCATAAAATCGACCTCATGGTTTTTTAAAGAAGAATCTTGGAATACCGAATCATATGCTATGGCGATTTCTATTTTAAAATTGTTTTGGTTGCTGATTTTTCTACATAGATCAAGGCCATCAAATCGATGGGGATCCTCCTGGATCACTCTACCCCACTAACAAGCTTTTGGACCACCAAAAGTTTGGTTTCATTCAGAAAATAAGTGAAGGTACAGTTCCCTCACTTTTCTGGTTTCCATCCATCATGTTTTACTTAGATGCATTCCTTTTAGACCCACATGAAGATATTTCACATCTCCTCTTCATGAAGTCCTCACCTTCCTGTCAAGAATAACATCTTCCCACAACTCATCGATATATTGATAAGTAAAAGCATCAACAGAAGGAACCTGAACATTCTCACCTTGATCCATGATCATATGAGGCTCATAGAGTTTCAATTTTTCAACATTAAACACAAAATACATTTGCATATATGGAGGTTACTCCAACTAAAAAGAATTATCACCAATTTTTTCCAAAATTTTAAACAAACCATATTTGATTGGCTTGAGTTTTTTACCTTCACCTTTAAGGCATTCTTTTCTAATATATAGACAAACTTGATCTCCACCTTGGAAGTGATGATCAACTTGATGAACCAATTGGATCTTTTGGATGAATTCTTGGTTTTATCTGCATCATTACGTCCATCTGCCACTAAATCTTTCCCAAATTGAAGTCCAAAGGAGACTTAGACGAATATCCAAAACATGTATCAAAAGGATATTGTCTAGAAGAATGTATGGCATGGTTATAGGCATGTTGTACATGATACAATTGTTCATCCCAAAGCTTAGGATGTTTGTTACAATATCCTTGGACTAAGTGTATTACTGTCATGTTGATTGCTTATGTTTGTCCATCAGTCCGTGGATGAAAAGTAATGCTCTTCTAAAGCCTAGTGTCAATTAACCCCCACAAAGTTGACCAAAACTCACCAAGAAAGAGGGAGTCTCGATCATATACAATGGATGTGGGAAAACCCAAATGAACCCAAACATGTTGGAAGAACAAATGTGCAGTCTTTTCTCCAGTCACTTGTTTCTCACAAGGAACCAGAGCACAAATTTTGCTAAATTTGTCAACAACAACATATTGATAATCACAACCTTTCATGTACATAGGAAAACCCCCGACAAAATCCATAGACACACTTTCCCATGGATGAGAAGGTACACGAAGTGGAATATACAAACCCAATTTTATGTTACTTGGTTTGCAAGTGGCACACATGACACATCCTTTTACATATTTGGACATAGTTTCAAACATCTGAGGCTAATAAAAATAGAGTTGTAACTGAGCTATTGTTTTACCTACACCAGAGTGACCAGATATGAGAGAAGTATGTGCTTCTCTAATTACATGCACTCTTTCATCTCGTGGAATACACAATTTACCAAGATGATAAAATAATTTGTCATGTACATGATAATCTAGGTCTTCCACTTTAGTACCATGGATCAGTGTTTCATATACATCCTTCAAATCTTCATCTCTAGTATATTGTTCAATATAACTTTCATGAGATAATGAACTGTGTTGTAAAACAATGGATGCATTAACAAGAGGTCTCGATAACATATCATGAACTTTGTTTTGTATAACTTTCTTATACCCGATGACCAAATGGAATTTCTACAAGAATCCCATCCACCGACATGATTGTTGTAGCTTGGTTTGTGATTGGAGATACTACAAAGGTTGATGATCCTTATGGATGATTATCTCTTTTCCCATCAAATTGTGTTTCCACTTCTTCACGCTTTGAACCAAAGAATACAATTATTTTTCATAAGAATTATGATTTCTTATTGCGCTAGTAAAGGTCTCATAATGGTAAAAAACTAGTTTCCTCCTTTGTTTTAACACTGCTCCCATGGAAAAATCACTTGCATTGGTTTCAATCTTAAATGGTTGTTATAAATCTAGCGATGTTAGAACTGGGGTTGTACTGATATTTTCTTTCAAGGTATCGAAGGCTTTTTGTTGTTTACCTCCCCAGAGACAGGCTTGTTTAATAGTTGTTAAAGGATGTAAAGGAGATGCAATAAAAGAAAAGTTAACAATGAACTTCCTCCAGTATTGAACTTCCCCCAAGAAGCTCCTAACTTCAGTTACATTATTAGGCTTAGGCCATTTCATAATGGCTTCAAGTTTAGAGGGATCAATTTTCAATTCATCACCTCCTGCAATATAGCACAAATAAACTAAAGATCTTTTCTCAAATTCACATTTTGACATCTTAAGGTACAATTTATCCTTTTTCAAAACATCTAAGACTTTCCTAACATGCTTTTCATGATCCTCCCAATTTTTACTAAAAATTGGTATATCATCTAAGTAGACTATTACAAAATCATATGTGAATGGCCTAAATACATCATTCATAACCCGCACGAAAGTAGCAGGAGCATTACAAATACCAAAGGGAATAACCACTTGTTTTGTTTTGAAAGCAGTTTTCCAAATATCATATTCAAAAATTCTTATTTGATGATAACCACTTCCTATGTCTAACTTAGTGAAATAAGTTGAATTTTTCAATTGATCCAACAAATCATGAATACGAGGAAGAGGGTAATGGTTCTTCACCATAATTTTGTTCAATGCTCATAAATCTACACACATTCTCCATGTACCGTCTTTCTTTGGTACCAACACAATGGGCGATCCGCATGGAGAAGTACTTGGTCAAATGACTCCTTTCTTGAGAAACTCTTGAACTTGCTTCTTTGTTTCTTCATTCTCAAGCACAGATAACCTATACATACCAATGTTAGGAAGATGCACATCTTGCTGCAAATGGATCTCATGTTTCATCTCTCTCCTTGGAGGTGATCCTTGTGGTTCCTGAAACACTTAATCATAGTTAGAAATAATCTTAACTAATTCGTCTTTATGTTTGGGATCACACCCTTTGAAAGCTTTGGATTTATCATCATCCTTAGCTTTTACAATCATGAGTACAAAACTTTTGCTTCCATTTACAAGCCTTTTCATTTGTCCTCTAGAAATAAGAGACACATTAGTCTTTTCACGATGAGCTCTTATGATTTACTCAATCCCATCCTTTTTAAGAGGATACTTGTTCTCCTCCGTGTAGAAGATAGTTTTTTTGTCAAGTGGTGCAACAACTAATTCTACCTCGTCTATGAACTTAGAGGTGATTGCAAATACGAGCTTACATTGTTCAGATACCCATAACTTAACATCTTCACATACCCATCGTAAAGGATATTGTTTTGGATGAGGCTTGGTTTTTAGTCCTAGTGTCTTAACAATTTCTTCATAAATGAGATTATATTGCAAACGACTATCAAAGAGTGTATCAATCTTTGAATATCTTGAGATGACTCTAATATGGAATAACACACTTCTTTTCTTTTCATCATGCATAGTTTCATATTTTAAAGAATGAGTATTAGAACTAGAACTAGTAGAAGAAGATGAACCATGTATGCCCATGGCCATGATCTTGGTTTCATCACTTGAATCTGATCCAAGATCTTGTTGGATTGTAGAAGTTGTCTTCTTATCACCCTTCTTATTTCCAAACGTCTTTGTTCTTAGTTCTGGATGAAGTTTCCAACACTTGGCATCATCATGTCCTTCCTTTTTCGATGTGAACACGAAGGCTTCTCATCTTCTTTCTCCATTGTAGCTATTATTTTCGTCTTACCCTTTCCTTTTTTTTTGCCGCCAACTAACTGTACTAATTTATTTGAGAAGTTGTCCTGGACATTCTTTCCCCTTGAATCAATATGGGTGACTTGGACACAAACCTCATCAATATTATTTGGGTTAAACATAAGAATAATATGTCTCAAATAACTATGCAACCTGCCAATATACTTCAAAAGAGTTTCTTGCGTATACAGAGGAATGCCCTATGTTAATACCTTCTTTCTAAATTCTTGAGTATAGTCTTGCACATTTTGTCCTCTATTTTGCCTTAGATTATGCTAATCCATTATTGCTTGTTGCATATCCCCTAAAGGATAAAATTGATTCTTTAATATAGCCATGAATTCATACCAAGAAGATATCATTTTACCTTTCTTGAGAAGATCTTCTTGAGTCTTTCTCTCCCACTAGATAAGTGTTGTGCCTCCTAGTCAGAGAGTAGGTAGCTGGACTTTTTCTTCGTCATCCACAATTTTTTGAACCCTACAATATACTTCAATTTGCTTGATCCAATTAATCAATTTCTTTGCATTAAGATCTCCATTTTACATTAGCAAAACAAATTTCATGTCTAATTTCAACAAAGACAAATTATAATTAGTTTTCTTTGGTTATTTCTTTTTTCTGTGGAATCGAAGAGGAACTTGAACTTGAAGAAGAGGATGGATATGGAGGAGTTTGAGGACAAACACCACCACCTCCTTCTCCTTTACCTTGACTTGGGCCTTCTTCATTCTTCTTTCGTTCTTGATATAATTCTACCATGGTTTTCATATCCATAAAGGCTCATGGAAACATCCTTTCAAATTCAGAGAGGTTTTCTTTTCTTGAAGATTCTATTGCTTGTCGTTGGAATGCACGTCTCAAACGAATCTCAGGATTATACTCTTCAAGTGAACCTTCTCCTTGCTTGAGCTTAGACCTGGTTAACATTCAACATCAACACTTATGCAAATCCAAATCAACATATCCCTGATCAATTGTTATGATACCAAACTTGATCCAAAATTAGTGCTAAAATCTTCATTTTAAAACCACTAATTCAGATTCATTTAATCAACTCCCAAACTTTCTTGCAATTGCGATTAAAATTGGCTTAATTAATTACAAATCAACATTCAATGACTAAAATTTAAAAATAAGAATTGAAAATGAAAGCAACGCTTAACACGTTGATAACGGAGTTCACCCGCACGGGCTACATCTCCGGGTCCACTTTAGTTGACGATCTTATCTATTAAAAAAATTCAAAGTACAATTTTTACATCAGAAAATGGCTTCAATCTGCAAAAATTGTCTTTAATGTTCTGTAGGAAGATACAATGGATTCTTCCTGCAAATGAATGCAGGCTTGCCTCCTTTACAATCGATGATAGAGGCAATCAAATACTCCATGGCGATATTAAACTCAGGAATGAAAAGGGTGTTATATAGGCCATTAACATTTAGTAGAGCCCCATATCGACTCCTGCGCACAACTTCCTTCAACAATACTCTTCATCCATCTTGGAGCCTAAACAGAAGGGTACGTATTTCACTGATAACTCATGGATGGAGTCTTCTCTACTCAAGGTTTATCTTTTATAGCATTTCATGAGGGTGGTTACGAGGATGGGTGTCGAATCCCTCCAAATTGACCCCTCCAATGACATGTATACACAACATTTGCGTCGAGAGCCATTGATGTCGCGTAGAGTGGGTCAATACCATTACGTGGTCCCCGAACTTCGAAGTATAACCCAGTGGGAGTCTTTCCCTCATTGTTTGAGATTTGGCATAGAATCGACCTAACATATTTTTGGAAGAAGAAGCTTGGAAGACCGAATCATATGTTGTGGTGATTTTTGTTTTAAAATTGATTTGGGCATTGATTTTTCTGCATAGATCGAGGCCATTAGATCGGTGGGGATCCCCCTGGATAAATTAATCAAATGCTTTTCATGTTTGCTAAATTTATTATTTTCTTATTTGCATTTGCAAATAAAATCAAATTTAATGACAAGAGACTAAATCATTACATAGTGATTTCCCATTTCATTTGAAATATTTCTTAAACCTAGTGAACTAAACATAAACACTATGTCAAACATCATTAAATGATTATTGTTTTTAATTTTTGAATAATAAATTTACCAATAAACATAGTTACTTGGCTAATATAACTAACAGTATACACATAGTTACTTGGCTAATATAACTAACGTTATGCTCTGTAACTTATATCTATTCTCCAAAGATGAAGGTTATACGAGGTTACTTATCAAAGGGGTTTCTAAATTTTGTCCATTTGATATCTTATGGAATTTTGTAAGAAACAATATCATTACTACTTTGGATAAATAACATATCTCTATTCTCCAAAGATGAAGGTCATACGAAATTAGTTATCAAAGGGGTTTCTAAATTTTATCCATGTGATATCTTAGGGAATTTTGTAAGAAACAATATCATTATTTCTTTGGATAAGGAGAAGTAAATTTAGGTTATGAACATTATATCAATAATATTTGCACCAATCAATCTCGTTTTTGGAAGTGTCCATTGTATCTCCTAAGAGACAACAATCACACCACTATTTTTGCCTTAGGAACGAGATAGAGTAAAATGCTTATGGAAAGTCAATTCCATATTTCTACATGCATAACCCAATCACTAAGAATATTCTTTAAGAATCTAATGTGTAGTTTATACGGTAGGTAGCTCCTTCTAAGAAGCTCACTCCTATCATCTTGTTTTCGTACATTTATTTTTTTTTGTTTTTTTTATAAGGGATATTTTTTTCATATAAATATGAAATATATATTTTGAAAAATGTATTATATTGGGTATTTTTTCTCATTTCAAATATGTTATTGGATTTTCAATTTTTTATCAACATATGATTCAAGGTTATTACAACAATATACTCTTTAAAAGCTCAACATGTTATTTGTGGGAATTAAATCCAGGTGGGGAGGATAACACTCCCTCTCACAACTACTTGAATTCAATTGAAAAAAACTATGAAATTATAAATATTTATTTGAGTATATAAATTTTTACATTTCAAAACTTTAATATAATTTTAACTTTAGAATTTCTACAATCATAATAAACATTGCATTATAACAATTTGAATAAGTATGGTTTACAAATTCTTATCTAAACGAATTTCTTCATTATTTTCTCATGCCATACGATTAAGGATTAATGAAAGCTCATTTTCTTTTTGTGTGTTACATGATCTAGGTGGAAGAAACATTTCTTAAAAATTAAGGTTTATTAATTTTTTATTAATCTATTATTGTAATTAATTTGTGAAAAATTATGAATTCTATTTTTATATTAAAAATTACAATACTTGTTAAATATGAGAGTTATATTTAAACTTTAAACCATTCAATTTGGAGTAAAATTATGGCATAAGGTGTTTAAAATACGAGAAAGCACTTCACAAGATCTATATATCAATCTAGTGAAAATGTGAATTTAGCATTGTCTCATTGTTGAGACGAATGTTGGGTGCACCACTGGTTGTCCATTTGTTGGCTTCTTGTCATGTGTTGATCCCACCAATGGAGAGGTAGGGTACACAACTTGACTTTGCTCATTAAAACAATGTGAGATGTTGGATTTTTGTGAAGGTTTTGGCAGTTGTTGCATGGCTTTGCAATACGTAGGAAATGAATTGGGCACCGCTCAAATCCCACTACCTTGATCATCATGTTATCCCCATTTTGTGGAAAACTAAGGATATGATGTCTCGAGGCCCTCAGGTTGCAGATATGGAGTGTCGAGAAACTACATGAACAACTTGGTTTGAATACAACCTAACCTTATGGAAATGTATGTGGTATTGATTCCAGATAGGTCAAAGTCCTTGGGATATGTGAGGACGTTGAGATTTTCCTGATTGATTTTCCATATATCAACATTCTCATGGACATAGTAGTGATCAACGTTCCATATGCTTGGGGGATGATTTTATCTAGGCTTTGGTCTACTGCCCTTGGGGGTTTCTTTAGAATGTATCTCACCCATGCACACATTCCTATGGGGGATGACACTTTTCAGATACTATACAATTGAGAGAAAGTCGATAGACACGTGAAGGATCCTGATGATCCTGATTATGCCATTGAATGTGATTATGACGTACTCCCACAGACCATTGAGTATGATCCATCTGAGCTACCTTTTATGCAGGAGGACGCCATAGAAACACTTCTTCCATGGATAGATCAATACAAAGACAAACTTGAAAAATACCATCGGAAGGAGCTAGGGTCTATGCAAATTTTGAAGAAGGAAGATGAGAAACATGAAGAAATCCTCAAATATACAGTCCACACATAACCTCCATACGATGAGAATACACCTTGTATCGATTTTAATGAAGGAAGTATTGTGCTCATGTCGGACAAAAGAAAGGGCAAGCCCATATACGAATAGAAAGACAACAATTCTTGGCTTGGCCCTTACATCATCAGGAAGAAATCTAACAAAGAAAGGTAGTAACCGACAACATTAGACGGGAGAAAGATGCCACTACTAGTAGATGGGTCTCTTCTCCAACCTCACATCCAAGTCACTTGACTTCTTTAGGGCCAATGCCCCAAGTAAGCAGGTAAGTCATTTTGATTCCCTGTATTTTGCATCTAGATTTCTCATACCAGTTTAGATGCATTTCATTTTCATTCTACCCTACTTGCATATTGATTTCATGCTTAGTTTATTTATTTATTTTTAAATGTCAAAATTTTATTTTTCTAGTTTAGAGGGTTTTGATTATGATCATACGAGAACAAGCATGAGTAGGCCATCCTGCACTTGACAATTTGATGTTTCCTTACAGGCACAGGTCTACTAGGAGATATTGCAGTTCTCATGCACTCTACGACGAGCACATGTCCCCAAGTAGGAGCCATATGTTATCCCCATTTCATGGATAACTAAGGAGATGATGTCTCGAGGCCCTCAGGTTGCATATATGGAGTACCAAGAGACTACATGACCAGTTGTAATAACCTTGTTCCCCCCAGCTTGTAAATGTAACTATATTTTGCTAAAAGGGTAGTGTAAATATTTATGCTGCTAATGTAAAAAGGAAAGTGTTTCATAATTGTTGGAGGGGTTTCCAAGGTAGATCATGATGCATGAGAGGGAATCAATGAGGAAATTTCCCTTGCCAATTTAATAATCAAGAAAAATCTAGATTGCCCATTTTTCTAGAATTGTGGTTAATGGAGGGAGTAGGTAGATGAACTATCAGCTTCCCACATTTACAAAAAGGAATGGGTTTTGTACCAAAACTGCCTTGCCTTAGAAGAATGGGCAGAAAAGTACCCATCTACAGGATTCTATGCTGACCCACGAAATATTGCAAAAAGAAGATAGGGAAATGAAGGTAAAATTGTGGGCAAAGAGAAAGGAGGCAAGAAGATGAGTCTGGTGACCATTTTCGGAAGAGGGAGAGCATGTGCAACTCATTGGTTCGAAAGAGAACTGAAAAATGAATTTTTTCTGGGTATAGTAATTTGTTGGGCAACGTTTTCAATCCAAGATGATAAACGGGGTTGCAGAGAAGATGAGTGAGTAGGGAAGCAATCATTGCAGAACCCCTTGCTTGGTGGAGAGAAAACCGATGTGCCAAGTTCCCGTGGGTGGAGGAGAGTGGCCTCCATCCATGGATGTTGCCAAACAAAAGGATGAGTCTCTCTGAGAGCATCATTATCTAGCTAGGGGGTGGCCAGCATGAAATTCCTCCAAGAATTGTTGTGCCTACGGTTGGATGGAAAAGGGCACCCCTTTAAGCAGTTGCATCACTATTTGGTTTCTAGATAAGTATATTTGGTTAAATCTCTGTAGTGTTTAGATAAGAGAAAATATTATACTATGTTTTAGAACTGTGTAAGTTTAATTTCTGACAAAAGTGACTAGAGAAATTTAAGCAGAATAAAGAGAATGTCTTAGCAGAAGGTATTTTGATTTAATTTCTCATCCCTTGCCTATATGTGTGCTAAAATAAGATTTAGGGGAGTGGATGTTGTGGTTGACTGTGCTATACAGTTTAATGCATCCTGGGGAATTGATGACTAAACAATTAAAAATATCTATGAGACCTATGAAAGAAGAAAGAGTGATTTTTTTGCGTAATAGTGCTCCATTTTAGTATGTCCTCAAATCCCCTTCCAGAAAAGTAGAAAATATCAGATCTGTATGGACTTTAGGAAATAATCTCAATTATGGTAAAACATTAAAAGTCCTTATAAATAATTAGGACATAAACATGAAATTGGTCTAAATGAATTAAAATGCAAAAGTTCTCAAAATTCTATTTGGGGCATAAATAAAGATTTATGTTTAAATTGTGTTAAATCTCCTAAATTTGGGAAGAATCCCCTTAAATTTTGGTGGGCAGTAAATCCTCGTAGAAACACTAAATTCATTGTGGAGGTAAATCTTTGCATTAGGAACATTTCCTTCAAATATAGTAAGAGTAGTAAGGGACAATAATAAGGAACTAAAGTTTTACTCATTTACCCACGAGAAGGGAGAGATTATAATTATATTTTAATTTCCAGGATGGAGAAGTTTCCTTGGAATATAAACTTTTATTAAATCTCTTTATAAAGCCTGGAAAACTATATTTTTTTGTAAAAGAAAATCATTTTCCTTTAAATTGTCCACGTAACAAAACTCAATAAAAATATGGAAATATATGTATATATGTTTATATACATATGATTATTATTATTAGTAATAGTAATATTATTTTATTATTATGAAAATGAAGGTTAAATCCCATGGATCGTGAAAGACTTGAGACCAAAGAGAATAGGGAATAAACCATGACTAAATGCTTCAACCTTCTCGTAGTCTTTGGAACTCTGGGGCTCAGGGATGTTTGGGGGATGGGATTCCACGAGCCAAAGTCATCGAATACCCAAACCCTACCTTTCCCTGTATAAGGTTGCATATATAATAAATATAATCAATTACATTATTGTGTTTAATTTGTGTTTGTTATAATACACCTTTATTATAATATATATATATATATATGTATATATATAATCTGAAATGAAGTAGACTTATACTCTTGCCAAATGTCTTTGGGATTTGGGTCCTCAAACCTTTTTTAAAGAAAACACTTTATGAATAACCGTCTGAATACTTTCCTGAGACTGGATCAACTGCAAGCCAGGGTTTGGTAGTTGTGGCCACAGTAGAGGACAACATGAGTACCAAGGGGGTGGTAATGGAACCCCCTCATACAAGCAGGTAGTAGTAGACAGAGGGAAAGGCGCATGAGGCATAGGTTTCAAGGCACCAATGACAAGCACCTCGAGATCAAAACCATAAAAGAGTCAGGAAAGCAACCAGAGGAAAAACGATGGCATGGGGGAATAAGCCAGAGAAACTCATAATGCTGCGCAAGAAATGACGAGTCCCAATGGGGAAAAAGGGCACAACCCATGTAAACCAAAGACAATAATGATACCCAAGGTAATACTAGATGATCTGCAAACACAACTCTACAGGGACTAGAGGAAGACGCATGCACTAATCTGCAAGTTTATGGGTTTGTGGCCCACAAAAAGAACGTTGCGCAACTGGATTAAATATCAATGGAAGCCAAGAGGAGAAGTGGATCTTCACCTCAGCTCGAAAGGCTTCTTTACAACAATTTTCATGAACCCAGAACATAGGGATAAGATCTTTGAGGGGGGGGGCATACTTCCACGCCTCATCAAGACTGTACATGCGATCATGGAAGGAAAACTTCTCCCCGGAAAAAGAAACCTTCAAAAATGTACCTGTATGGCTGAGACTTTACTCCTTGCCGTTAGATTACTGGCTACCTTCCACCTTTGAAGAAATAGGGAACAAACTGGGAAAATATGTGAAGACATCAGAAGCAACCCTAACAGGACGATACAGCTCCTATGCAAGAATCTGCATAGAGATGGATGTGTCGAGGGCATTCCCAGAAGCCATAATCCTGGAATTCAGGGATGAGGAATGGATACAAAACATTGACTATGAGCAGATCCCCTTCAGATGCAGGAGATGTCACGAACATGGACACCTAATCAGAGAATGTCCGATCATTAAAAAACAAGAAGCAGAAAACACCAAACTACAGCAGGACGAAGATGGGTTTATAAAACCAAACCACAAAAACAAAGCTAACAAGAAACAAAGTAAAACCCCAACAAGGAGAAAACCAGATGTCAGGAATAAAGCAGAAGGATGGGACAAGACCAACAAAGATAAGGAAGGAGGAAAGGAAAAGACAAAAGCTAAAGAAGTCAGGGAACAAGCAACAAATGAGGATACAAATAGCCCAAGAAAGGAGATGGGACAGGGGGGAAGCGTAACTCCTATGGACGGAGAAACCAGAGATACCCCCACCCCCATGCAGGAGGTAGACGAAGACGTGGAAATGACTCCAATCGAGGTAGGAACAGAAGATCTTGATCTCAGAGACATTGTGGAAAGGGAAGGGATCGATCTCCCGAACATACTAGAGCAATGGAACAGGCGAGGCATAGACAATGTACCAGTGGAGCAACTAGATCGCATCCAATACATGTTCCTCCTAAAAGGGGAATCCAAATCCAGAGGACTCAAGCACACACACGGGAAGATAGGACACCTAGAAATCAAAGCAGGCGAAAGACAACCGCAACTCTCACCCAAGCACATGAGAAGGAAAAAAGGTAGGAAATCAAACAGCGTAGCCCTACAGGAACTATGATCTCTGTTGATAAACTCAAATAAGATAAAAAATCTCTTTCCCAACTCTTCCCCACATGTTTAAATGAAGATTATAACATGGAATATAAGAAGCCTAAACAACCCACGAAAGCAGAGAATTATTCGAAATAGACTTGTAGATAGAATGGAAGCAATCAACAAAAAACAATGGAGCAAGTACAAGATGTTAGTTGTCGAAGGATAGTATATGGTAGGAGGAATCCTCACCTTGTGGAATTCACAAGTGATAAACCTAATAGCAACCGAGGCTACCAGGCACACACTTTGTGTTAACATGCAAATCATTGGGAATACGAAGATGATTCTATGCACTAATGTGTATGGACCCCAGATGCTAGAGGAAAAGAGAAGAATGTTTCTAGACCTAGAAGACCTAAAAACCCACTCTAGCAACCTCCACTGGATCCTGGCAGGGGACTTCAACATCATCACATCACTTGCGGAAAAAAAAGGAGGCACCAGGAGATTGGATAGAGATGCGGAAGAATTCTCAACGTTCATAGGCACAGGGGAGATGGTGGACATCAGAACCAATAACATAAACTTCTCTTGGAACAATAAACGGATAAATCAACATCAAGTTGTGACACGACTCGACAGATTCTTGGTGTCGGAATCCATCATTATGCAGGGGTTAACCTTAGATTGCAACATCCTTCCATGGGGGGGTTCTGATCACTAGCCAATCCAACTGGAAGAAGACTTCCCAACCACCCCGAAGAATATACCATTCAGATTTGAGAAATTCTGGATTAAACACCCCACCTTGAAGGAGAACATCAACCAGTGGTGGCAGGAGGAACAACCGAAGCAAGGGACGCGGATGTTAAAACTCTATAAGAAACTAAAGTACATCAAATGTAAGCTCAGGGAGTGGAACAAGGAAATTTTTGTCAACATAAACCAAGAGAAGAAAAATATTGAAGACAGAATGAGAAGACTCCAGGAATTTTGCATAGTGGAGGGCTACACAGAGGACCGAAAAAAGGAAGAGATCCAAATGACCCAGGAATGGGAAGGAATATGTCAGCAAGAAGAAATTCCATGGCGCCAAAAGTCTTGAATCAGATGACAAAAGGAAGGAGAGAGGAACACCAAGTTTTTTCATAGAACAACCATTGCCAGAAGAGCCCACAACAAAATCCTGAAAATTAAGGATCATGATGGAATCGAGCGAGAATCCCACAAGGAGATTGAAAATACCCTAGGAAGTCACTTCCATGGGATAGCCCAGGAACCCAACAAAGACCGAACGGATGCCATCCAGAGGATAACACAACACATCCCCCATCTAGTCACCGAGGAATATAATAACAACCTAAACAAACCCGTAGCTAAAGATGAAATCGATCAAGTGATCTAGGAGATGCCCAACGGGAAAGCCGCGGGTCCAGATGGTTTCACAGTGGAATTCTTCAAAGCCTATTGGGAAGTGGTCAAACACGATGTTTATAGGGTGGTGAAGGACTCTAGACGGTCGGCCTCCATCCTGAAATCGTTAAATGCCACAATGATTACTCTAATCCCCAAAGAAAATGAAGCAAGGACCCATGACCGCTACAGACCCATAGCTTTATGCAATGTGGTTTACAAGATAATCTCTAAAGTCATAGCCAATAGATTGAAACCCCTCCTATCCACACTGATTTCACAAGAACAAGTGGGTTTTGTGGAAGGACAACAAATCATGGACAATATCATCCATGCTCACGAGCTAATCCACACCCTGAAAATCCAGAGGAGAGGGGGGATGATAATACAACTTGACCTAGCAAAAGGCTATGACAAAATTAGTTGGCACTACATGGTTAAGACTCTGGAAGCCTTTGGCTTCACCCAACACTGGATTAGCTAGATTATCAGCCTAGTCTCAACAACAAGTTTCTAGCTCATAATAAATGGAGCACCAGCCAAACCCTTCTGGCCCACTAGAGGCATCAGACAAGGAGACCTGCTATCCCCCTTCCTGTTCATCCTGATGATGGAAGGTCTCAGTAGAATCATAAAAAGCGCAACAACAGCAGGAGAAATAACAGGCCTCAAACCTTTCGAAAATTGTCGTACTTCCACACACCAACAGTTCGTGGATGACACCTTACTCCATGGCATACCCATGGTCAAGGAAGCAAAAACGTTCAAAAGGATCTTAGAAGAGTTTGGGGAAGCCT
>SNQJ01S0040102.1:9867-26251 GCA_010110895.2 Picea sitchensis
TTGTACCAGGTGCATGCGGCTAGTGGTAAGGCATTCTGGGACTACGCGTGGGATGACTCAGGTTGCTCGTTGATGAAATTGATTCCCAAGGCTCTGCAATTTCATTCAGCCAGCAACTTGGCTAAACCCTGCCCCTTTATCAGCTTGGTGGGCTTGATTTCTAGATCGAATTCTATTATTTTGGCAATCCACTTACCTCTTCTTCCGTCTATGTCAGGCTATATAAGAATGTCCTTCACAGAGGTTGAAGGGACATATGCGGTGATTTTTGAGTGTAATACATAGACTCTGAAATCTTTAAGAGCCTTCACCAGGGCATAGGCATGCTTCTCCATGATCTCGTACCGGAGTTCTGCGTCTCTCAACGCCTTGCTAAAGAAAGCGATAGGTTGTTCTCGCCCCTGATCATTTTTTTGCAATAAGACTGTTGCTATTGTATCACAGGAAGCAAAAGAAAAAATCAGGAACTCTTTAGAATAATCAGGACTGATAAGCACAGGTGCCTCAGTCAATGCTTTCTTTATTTCGACAAAAGATTCCCTGGGTTCAGCAGTCCATTTCACTTCGTTCCCCTTCCTGAGCATAGTTGTGATGTGATTCACCAACTCAGTAAAATTTGAGACAAATCTCCTCAGAAAATTTATCCTCCCCAAAAAGGCCTGAACTTCCTTCTTAGATCTGGGAAGTGGCAGGGTCTGAAGTGCTTCTACCCTGTCAGGATCAATTCTCACCCCCTATGCTGATACTATATGGCCCAATAGTTTTCCCTCTTGCATAGCAAACAATGCTTTCTTGGGGTTTAAAGATAGGCCATACCTTCGACACTTCTTGAAAACCTTCTTCAAATGGCAGCGGTGCTCTCTATCAGTCTTGGAAAAGACTGTTATGTCATCTAGGAAAATCACCACAAACTTATCCTTCTCCCCGATGAAAGCTATGTCCATGGCTCGCTGAAATGTGGCTCCTGCATTCATCAATCCGAAGGGCATTTTGGCATACATGAATGTGCCCCAAGGAGTGGTGAAGGCCATTTTTTCCCTGTCCTTAGGCATGACTGATATCTGATTGTAACCGGAGAAACCATCAATCATGGATATTCTGGACACACCAGTGACCTTCTGCAATATGTGCTCCATGTTGGGCAGGGGATAATTGTTTTTCCTTGAGCTCCTATTCAGGTTCCTGAAATCAACGCAGAGCCTGATTTCGCCACTTTTCTTCCTTACTGGGACCAAGTTGGCCACCCAGTCAGAATATCTCAAGGGGACAATGATTTGGGCGTCTAGCAGCTTCTTCACTTCTTTCTTCATAATAGGTAGTAGCATGGGATTTATCTGTCTTAGCTTCTGCTTGAATGGCCTAGCCTCTTCTTTCAATGGGATCTTGTGCTCGATAACTGATGTGTCATATGTCTTGAGGTCTTCGTAGTTCCATGCAAACACATCAGCAAATTCCCTCGGCAATTCAGTATATTCGGCCCTCTGCTCCTCGGTCAGACTTCTTGACAACTTGACAAACTTGGGCTCCTCCGGTGTGCCTATGTTTCACTCAGTTGTATCAGCGTCATCACCTGAAACTCTACCCTTTACTGCCACATGATTCCCATCAAACAACCTTTCTAAAGGGATTAGTCCTTTTGGTATGTGATTTCTTGATAGTTGAATAATCTGGTGGTCAGCAATTTTATTCAAAAACTCCCCAGGTTGACGGTCCGGTTCTCCTTCAATGTCAGGATCCTCATACATGTGTAATGCAGAAAAGTCATCCACGGATTGAAGAAACTTTTCGATCTCCTGATCATCCTCAAATACCTTCCAATGTTTGACGTTGTCTGGTACAGAGGGTCTATATTTTATTTCAACATTGGATCCAACAGTGGGCAGCGCAGGAACTTCGAGCATACTAGTTGTGAAAGCTAAAAAGTCAGCTGGAGCATTTTCTTCCCTTGGAATGAAAGAGATGTTAAAATCCAGGAAGAAATTATCAACTAGGTCCCATACCTCGTTTCTGTAATTCTTGAGTTGAGGATGCTTAGCCTGATAAACATTTTTGACCTGCTGGACAATCAATTCTGCATCCCCGAACACAGCCATCTCCTTAATTCCCATTTCCTTTGCAGCTCTTAATCCCAGAACCAGAGCTTCATACTCTTCCACATTGTTGGTGACTTCGAATTCCAACCTGTATGACAGAGAGATGGTTTCTTGACAAGGGGACACGAATACTATCCCGGCACCTGCACCCATACTGGAGGAAGCTCCATCAAAGAACATCTTCCAAACAGAGGTAGTTGGAGGGGGTGTCTCCTGATTAAGAATGGGTTGCTTTCTAATCTGTAAATGAGCCTCAGGGGTGTGGGTGAGATGTAGTAAACTGGAGCCTAAAACAGTGTCCAAGGCATAGATGGTATGATTGGTAGGGTTGGCTTCATCACTGATTATATAGGCCAGTTGGGCTTCTCTGTACAGTCTCCTATGTTCCCCTCCAAAGACTGGAATGGTGGCATATGTGAGATCCATCTGCAAGGTTCCCCCCAGTCTTTTTATCCAAGATCTTGACAACAACATGCCAAACTTAGGGGGGATGTCAGCTACCACAATATCCATGACCATACTCTTCATGGGCAGCTGAAAAAGGGAAACTACCAGGTCCTTGATGACTCCCAAACACTGCACCCTCCTGGAGTCGAAAGAGTAGAGGTCGTGATAGGCTCGGGTGACTCCTAGTCCCAACTCTTCCATGACAGTTTTGGGCATGAGGTTGTGAGAGGCCCCTGAATCCATAAGGCAATTATGCAGCACCTTGTCATGTATGTTCAGGGATGTGTAGAAGGGAGGGGATGAATCATCTATGTCTTCTACCATGGGACCTAGGACAACTGCAGGCCTTTCATCTTGGAGATTTATGGAGTCTGTGAGAGGGTATGAGGCTTCAGATTTCAACAGCTCAGAGAAGCGTTTCTTGAATTCCCCATGTTTAATTAACTCAGTGAGTGGCACAGGAATTCTGATCTTTTGAATCTCATGTTCGAAATTGAAAGAAGACATAGGCTTTGGGATTTCTCTAATTTTAGGAACATGATTATGGAAAATGGGAGGAAGAGGTTGAACCTTCTTACCTCTGTGAGTGTCTTCTACTTCATTAGCAGGCTTCTCTGTTCTAGTGGATTTCTCAGGAACGTCAGGGGTTGCTACCCTTTTTTCGGACCTCAAGTTGTACCTACCTCGAGTGCCACTAGCTTTGTCTACCTTGCTCAATTCATTCAGCTGACCATCCATGAGAGACTCTTCATAAGCAGTCTGAGTGAGATGAGGAAAAGGAGGAGTGTCTTCTAAGCAGTGGATTTTAGGCTCGGGCTCGTCTACTTCCCCTTCTTCTTCATCAGCCACAAAATTGTTCTGAAAGGGAGCCTGGATTCTTTGGTCGTCCCTGTCTCTTCCTTTCTCTCCGTGTATAGTTGGGGGAGAAATATAATTTGGCCTTCTGAAACCCCCTTTGTTCTCAACGCCCTGAGGGCCCTTGTTCACCTGCTTCCTTTCCACCTTCAATCTCTCCATCTCTTCTTTTAGGAAGTTCATCACTTGGGTTAGCTCACTTACTTGAGGGTGGGGCAGTGATGGGCCAGAAGTTGAGGCTTCCGATTTTTCTTTCTTCTATCTGTGTCGGCCTGGTTCCTCAGTCTGTCAGCTGCCAATATGTTGTATTCCACTTCTATAGCTGCATCTTACATCTGAGCTAAAGAGGTGGCTCTTCTTTCTCTTAATAAGAGATAGAAATCAGGGTCAAATGCACCAGCATAGGAAATTTTGGCAGAGGCTTCTGAGGGTTTAATCTCTGCAGGAATCTTGTTATACATTTTATTGAATCTTTTGGAGAAGTCAGAGACAGACTCTCCATCCATTTTCTTCAGAGCCCCAAACTCTATCATGTAATACATATAATCATTCCTGTCTCCTCACTGTCTCAGGAAAACACTATCCAGAGCCTCAATTCCAGCAATAGATCCAGGGGCTAATCCTCTAAACCATTTCCTGACCTCACCTTCCAGGCTCTGGACAAAGACTCTCATCCAGACATCTTCATTTTCAATGTTTAGGTTGTCTGCATAACTGTAAAAAGCATCCAAGTGCTCCTCGGCAGTTATGTCTCCCTCCCCACTGAACTTGGGCATGTACTTCAAGTAGTCTCCAGCAGGGAGGGGATTCATAGGATGTGGTAGGATTAAAGGAGCATATCTAGTAGCAACTATGGCGTCCATTCTATTCAGAGGGGGATTAGCACCAGCCATATGAATATTAGGTGGAGGAGAACTCGGAGGAGAAGGAGTATGGACGGGAGATATCGGAAAAGAGTTCCTTGGAGGAGACAACGGAGAAATCAGGGAGAGAGCTAAGGGAACTGAATGTGCAGATGCTTCTCTCCGTGCAGTAGTAGTAATAAGAGGAGGGGTGGTGAAATCTTCAGAGGCTTGAGGTCTGTGTTGAGGCACAACTTCCAGGGAAGGGGGAGTGACAAGGATCTCTCTTTCTGATACCAGACTAGGAGGAGAAAACTCAGCAGGAACACTCCCGAAATTCAGAAAAAGGGAAACCTCAGAGGAATGACGACTAGGAAGCTGACAATAAGAAAATGGAGTTCTCACAGAAGGGGAAGGCGTATTACCTGTTTTGGCGATGGAAAATTCTTTCGCAGATCTCTTTCCCTTTCTGCGCACCGCTTCCGAGTCAGCTTCCGGTCTAGCTAAAGGAAAGTGTGGATTAGACCTTGTATGTTTGCCTCTCGAAGCCACAGTTGATAGAGCAGGCTCTCCCCAGCGGAGCCGTCACAATGGAGTCGCCAGGTGCACAGTAGAAATATTCAAGTTTTGATATCTGATGCACTTTCAGAATCAGTTGATCTTTGTCATTCAAAATCCGGGGAAAATATTCAACTTCGGTCCCCGGCAACGGCGCCAGAAATGTTAGCATCAGAGGTCACTCCTGGATTGCTTGCAGGAGTAGAGCCTGACAAAAGGGGTGATCAAATGGAAGCACACTTGGAACAATCTCGTCTCAACTCTGAAACTAGGCTAGGTATGCATGATGAGTGAGGTCTTGATAAACTTCAAACAGTGAGTTGTATTAAGGGTGAGTAGGGGGAAGACTTGCATGAGAAAAGTGCGAAGGTTTGTCATAAACATCAGGTTTGTAACAGACTGAAGGAGAAATAATTTGAACGCAAGATCCTCTTACATTCAAACACAAAAGACCGGAGAATACAATAATGTCACAACAAATCCTTTATCATAACATCACTGCAACAATCCACGCGAATCATTCGATCATGAACTCTCTAATATGAGACGAAATCATAGATGTAAAAAGGAAATTGTTTGTCATAAAACAAGAAATCTCAAACACAGAGGCACCACCCAGAGAACTAGAATGGTTGCTAAAACTTTACAGTCGAGAGCTGATCTCTACCATCGATGCTTACAAAAATGGCAAAAACGCCTTCATATACTCAGAACTACAAAAACAGCGAAATCAAGACACTGCATTGAAGGCTTTGCGTCTGCATGGCTTTCTGACAGTCAACCTCTGAAAGGTCGTGCAACTTATGTCAGACGCAATCTGACTCTTTGACAGTTCCAATGGCGAATCGACGTGCCTTTATTTCATGGTCGTGCTTTCCCATTATGGCGGAGGCGATGTCTAACCACCACCAACCGCTTCAATAACTGCTTCATCGGGATTGAGGATGGCACGGCCAACTCGGCACCTTTTGGGCGTGGAGGGCCTCCTGCGCTGCCACCTGGAATAACTGACTGGCTCAAAGAATATGCATGGAGGCCAGCGCAGAAGGTGAGGCACGGGAATGGAGTGATGGGGCCAAAACAGCGAGGAGTGGAGTAAGAAGTAATGAGGGAGAAAGAGAGGTTACAGGGGAGCCACATGGCAAAAGAAGGTAAGCGGAGGAAGCAGGAGAGCGGATGTGATGGACACATTTTAGTGGGAGGCTAATGTGGAGGGAAGGAGACACGTGGCAGGTGGTGTGTGGATGATGAGAAGGAAGAAAGACCACGCGGACCAGAGAGCGGAGGTGGATGGATGATACACGGCAGCAGGATAAAGGTGGTTCTGGAAGATGACATGACGGGAGAAGGGCCCATGCAGGCTAAACACAAAACAGCTGAGAATGATGTGATCGCGCGAGCGCCGTTGATCCGGGCGCTAAGATCTCAGCCGTCGAAAAGTTGCGCGCCCAATTCCAGACCCCCCCCCTCCGCTTAAAGGTAGAAAGGTAGGGGGGTCCGGAATTGTCGCTATCACCGTTGATCCGGGCGCGCTGATATGAACCGTTGAAGAGGTGCGCCCCCGATTCCGGACCCCCCCCCCTCCTCTTAAAGGTAGAAAGGCGGGGGGGTCCGAAATCTCATATGTGTCGTTGATTTGGGCACGCAAATGCACGCCGTCCAGATCCGTTCACTGTTTACCACGGGCACATTTACATTCAAAACTTAGGACAAGTGGGTTTTAGCCCATTATTTTGCATTCTAACCCATTTACAAGAAATATCGTTAACACATTCCATATTTCATATACATGAGAATCAAATGACTTTAATTACTCTCTTCACATTTTAGTAGAATTTCAACCTCTATGTTTTAAAATGTCAATCAAATGGCATCTTATTTGTCGGCTATATCTATTTAATTCTTCATGATAACCGATCACATCTAAATATTCCAAGTGTTTACATGATGCCAGACGACTCTCCGTGAACGCCAAATTCACAATCTTGCAAGAACTTTATTTACCAAATACTTGTTTGGTAAGAAATCGTGGGGACTAGAGGTAAGCAATTGTGTGGACTAGAGGAAACCACGATCATCTAAAAGGAGAGGATATTACTTCATAAATTATGATTTCCCTTCTTTCAATGTAGGGATGTCAGTTTGTTCTTGGGATCTTTCGATGCAGAGATATCAGTTTGTTCTCGAGAGTAGTTTGTAAGATGAAGATCAATGGAGTTCTTCACAATTTTCTTTTTGGTCTCTCTGTTTATTTTCTCTCTTCCTGGACTAATGCTAGGAAAAATGATTTCATTCCCCATTTCAACGGCTAAAGCAAACACTTTCCCCTTATGAGGAGACCTCCTTCTATCAACCCACTAGTCACTTTACTAATGGATGAATTGCATTCGATTGCAACGGTATTTCTTGCTTCTACTTCATCACGCAGAGATGGTATATTTAAAGAACAAAATATAAAATTTGACCTCTTCGACACTTTGGTTTCTGTGGTACCTCTTTAATGAACTACTTTATTTTATTTTATTTTAGACTTTTCCTATTTGTCTAATTAAGTCTTAGGTGTATCAAAGTCCTATTAGAACATCTTGGCTGTGATATTGGATTAGAATGAAAATTTTCCAGAAGCAGAGATTAGAGGTAGAGCAACCAAACAACATTCACAGTTATGTTTTATGTTAAAAAATCCCATGATTATTGAAATGAAGTTATGGATAGAGGATTGTTTGAGATGATTGAGGCCTACTCCACTATTTTTTTTTGTTTCTAGTCTCCATATTACTTGGCCTTCTTTTGGGATATCGCTTTTTCAATCCCATTATACTTTGGATCTTCCACAACACAACACTTCAAGATGATGCATTGTAAACATGTTGGCACCTCTTGGCACCCTTCTTGCTTCCATAATTTCAACATGTTCTCGTCTCACTCAAATCTATTTATCCTTTTAGTCATTTTTCAAGTACGGAAAACAACACACTTATACAATAAAAGTATGTTAAAAATCATGCCATCCACCAATATTTGTTTTTATTCAAAGTTAATGATTCTTAAAAAAACATAGTTTCATATACCATAGAGATATTTTATACATGATGGAGAGATTATCGCAGGGGATAAAATCTACACAGAGAATACTGAGCGCTCTAAACTCTACACAGAGAAGATTGAGCGCTCTACGAAGAGGAAGAAATATAAAATTGCTCAAAGGTTAAACACTATTCAATGTATGAAAATTGCCGTTACATAATACAGAAGTTGGGGAGAAAAGATGAAATGGAGGGTGTTTACCCTTCATTTGGTTTGATTTGGTCAAGTCTGGCCACAAGTTCCTTCATATTTGGTTGGTCTTCCTTATCCTCTATGACATCTTAAATCCAATTTGGCAACTACATTTGGAGGAAGTGAAATACTAAATTCTATTGGCAATGACATGGTGAGTGCCAAAATTGGTGGGCAATCTAATTATCATAGACGAAGACCTCATTTAATTTACTTCTTAGAAACATTGTTGGTGTCTAATTTTCCACAAAATATCATTCCTTTAAGTCTCCAAATACAACCATTTGTAGCCAACTATTCTTTGAGTCTAAAACATAAAGGTGCTAGAGGAGTTTATTATGCTAAAACCCATCTATCCCAGTCCATGTATGTCATTAGCAGTGGTGACAATGATATTTCCCTTAATTATTTACTGAACACCAGCTTCCAAAGGACAACAAGTGCTCTTGATTTCATTAAGGTTCCAACTACTCTTGAGAAGCAACCGTAACCGATGTAATATTTGAGATCAAGGTTAACAAATTCCTCGGCTCATTTTGTCATCTATATGAGTTATTTTATAAACTAATTCAATACCAGATTTTGCAAATATATATATCTATTGTTAATATAGATTAATCGTAGTATAGACAGAGATGATGACCATTTTTGGCCCTAGTGTTCAAGCCTAAGCTCTGATACCAAATGTGGCACCCCTCTACATGATGCTAAGCAATTAATCGTTAACTAAATACATACACAATAACGATTGTTTTAGCATAATTTCATTGATTTTCATTTACACAATTATTTTACATTTTCTCAATGATAAATATAAATAACATGATGAATTAATTAATATGTTAACTCTAATATTTAAAACTTAAAATGGAATCATATAAAAAGATGACAATAACAAAATAACATGGAAAAATACCTCCTCCTCAATTTGTCGAAGCTCATCAGTTGCAATGTAGTCCTGGGTGTAGTAGGAAGATGCTTCCAAGCATTCATTTTCTTTTCATTTGCCCAAAGGGAAACAACGGAATCCTCCTAGCCAACTAGGAGCCTAGCCGACTTCCTAGCTCCAAGAAACCTTTCGGTTTCTTGACCCTTTGTGCCCATGACTCCAAGAACAACAAGCACATATGCTCTAAGATCATTCCAAGAAATATATCTTCTAAGAATTATCCAACCTCTCAACATGCTCTAACCTTTGTCTCCCCCTTCTTCAACATTTCTTCTCCCTATTTATCAAGTTTTCATACATCCTTCCCCAAGTCTCCTCAACCACCCTCATTATTAGCCATCAACCTCTCTTATCTAGATTTTTGGAAAAAGTTTAAAATAAAACTAAAATATAAATGACTTGCATTAAACAACAATAAATAAAATGCAAAATATTTCTTCTCATGCTAACTAATAAATGCAATTTCACAATTTTCCCCAAAATGTACATGACAACCCACCATGCTCATTTAATCCATCATACCAACCATCAATCAAAGTCAAAGAAGGTATTTAATGCTTCTAAATATTTTGTATGCAATATAATTTACATAGTCAATAAAAATTCAATTAAATAGTTAATAATCTAGTTTAATAATTAATACATTAATTAATTGTACTAGTGGACATGTGTAGGGTATGTGTGCGTAGCTAGAGAACACGTATATCATGCATGTACTAATGATAAAAAACCATTGCCTCTAGTGCATAGTTCATATATGATCACACCAAGACATATAGGACAATAGATCAAGTAATACATCATTTAATAATCTTAACGAACAAAATTACACCAATTCATCAATAACTCATTATCACACTTAAAATATCAATAGGTAATTGCAATAGGGTTTTAAACATGGTACGAACCAAGTGATTAAACAATAGTGGCATCTCTAATGATCCCCAATAAGTATTCTCAACTAACATCGACACATCCTTCCTTCCTAACCTACTTCCATCTTCCATCTTATCATTTCCTCTGTTGGACTAAGCTGGAGCATCAACTATATTGACCTAACTCCAGATAGAACCCGTAAGCGGAAGTGTCATACATCTCAACCAAGCTTCCCCAGCATGCAACTAATAGTCATCATCACACGTCTAGGGGAGTGTGACTTCACACAACCCTCCCACGACTCTAGGTTTCGAAGGATAAATGGTGGGAAATACCTCCAACCCTCGTAGAACTAGGGTCAACACCCTACATCAAGCCATACTGTACAACTACTATTTTTAGAGTCACGTCATAAAACAACAACTCTGGGCAAGTTGGGTGTCCTGTCAAAACCACACCTACCACATATCATAGCAATATTTTGAAACATAAATTAATTAATAAGTACAACTTGTATCATATGTTATCTTCTTGGTGTCTATGACATCCAAGTTACCTCAACACTATAGTCATTTGGCTATCACATAGCTCATCCACCTATAGGTTAGTTCACCAATACTTATATACATGCAAATACATCACATATTTCATATGATCATCCATTTTTGTATTGACATTCAATTAGGAAATGTATGCTTATTTACAACATGTCTCACATCTATTATACATTCACAATAGAAATTTGAACTAGTATCCATTGTACTAAAATTCCACATTTAAATTTGCATATTTAACCAAATCACATAATGATGATCGTCATGAGCATATATCAGTAAAAACAATATTATGTGAAACATAAATAGATCCAGATGTACACTTCTCACATGTCTATTTCAACATTATTGAGTTCAAATAGTTATTAAGCAATGACTTGCTAAGATGAGAGAAATCAAAGTTCTAAATGTCTAAGGTCAAAATATAGGGCATTACACAACACCTCACCTCACCTAAGAACTAGAAATTAGAACCATCGGACTTACCCTCGCAAGCACCAAATCACCCACCCCACGAAAACAAGTTGGTCAATTTCTAAGGAGGTGCAGAGTGATGGGAATTTTCAATTGATAAATGTGGAATATATAGTAACATCGAATGTGTCAAACCAAATTCATCTGCCACATAAATATCTAGGTTTTGCAAATGTAAATATCCGGAAAGGAATAGATCCCAATAGAAAAATACAAACATACAAACATGCATCTAGGGTTTGCAAATAGATATCTATTTACCTGTGACTCTGTTGCAAAAGGCCCCTGCAAATTCGAATTCTTAAGTATCCTTTTGAGAAGTCTCCACGTCCTCTCCACAGCATTTGTATCTGCCATGGCAGCTACTTATATACCTATGAAACCTCCAATGCTCGAATTAACTAAAACCCCTCATTGTTATTTGTGTAACTAATTATTTAGATGTGTTTTTTTCCCAACAATCAAATCAGTCATCTATTTAGTCATTTGTAACTATGTTGCAAAACAATAGTAGAGTTTAGTCATTTTTTCATGTCGTGACTAAAATTTTTAGTCACGTAGTCATTTATTTGCCAAATTCTACTAGTGTATATAAACTAGGCACAAATGGAATACTACGACGTTGCATAGTCGAACATGAAATACCAACTATATTGGCAAAAGCACACAACAGGATAGAAAGAGGACATTATGCAGGGAAAGTCACTGCGTAGAAGGTCCTACGCATAGGGTTATGGTGGCCTACACTCCAAAGGGATGCAAAAGAAAACTGTCAGACATGCGATGTTTGTTAAAGGGTCGAAAAACCGGAAGGGATGAGATGCCATTGAACCCATAGGTTACATTACGTGCTTTTGATAAGTGGTCTATCAACTTTATTGGACCCATCAACCCACCAACGAGAATATCCGAAGCTAGGTACATTATTACAGCAACAGAATATCTAACTCGATGGGCAGACGTCACGTCAGTTACAGATTGTAGCGCAGAAATGGTGGCACACTTTTTGTTCGAAAACATAGTAACTCGATTTGGATGCCCTCGAACATTGATGAGTGATCAAGGGACACACTTCATCAATAAAACTATAGCATCATTGATTGAAGAATTCCAAATCCACCACCATAAGAGCATGTTTTATCACCCATAGGTGAATGGCACGGTGGAAGCATTCAACAAAGTCCTCGAAAATGCAATAACACAAATCTTCAATGTGGGAAGAGACAATTGGGACTTAAGAATCCCTATGGTATTATGGGCATACAGACAACTAGCAAGAAGTTAACAGGACAAACACCATTCAGGTTGGTATACGGATAGGAGGCAATAATGCCAATGGAATTTATTGTACCAGGCCTGTGCATCGCAGCGATCACAAATTTGTCGGATGCAGATGCAATACAGGATCGACTATCACAACTAGTACAGATGGAGGAGGATAGATTTTCCACAGGGTTCCATCAACAAGTACAGAAGGAAAGGAAAAAATATTGGCACGAAAGACACATTAAGTCGAAAAAATTATAAGTAGGCGACTTGGTACTACTATATGATAGCAATTTTCTGCAACACCCAAGGAAGTTTTACATGCACTAGTTAGGCCCATATGTGATCCAGGAGGTGACAGAGACATGTGTTGTGTAGTTGGAAACACTTAATGGAGTCGCATTGAAAATAAAAGTGAACGGAAGTTGGCTAAAACTCTACCAAGAGGATCGGCAAGCTTTGCAATAGGAAGAACCATGCAAGAAAAAAAAAAATGGAAACAGTGCAGGGAGGAGAAAATGCGCCAACCAGGGAAACCCGATGCAAAAATAGTCAAGTATGCAGTAGTAATTGCACCATCCTACACGACGAGAAATTTTTCAAGCAAAAAATAGAAATGAAACCACTTCAATAAAGGACAAAGATTAAAAACTTAGAACAGGAGGCCGAGAAAGAGGAACTACAGAGACAATGCAAATTGCGCTACAGGAAAAGTGCACAGTAGAACAATGAGTAGACCTCGTAGAAAAGGTGAAAATAAAATCAAACAGTGAGGCAAAGAAAGCTAAGAGAGAGAATCTTGAAGCAGAAGAGAAAGCCGAGAAATCCCAGCAGGAAAAGAACACAGCAAAGGAAAAGGCCAAAGAAATAAGGAAGGAAAAGGAGGAAGTTGCACAATTGGCGCAAAAGGTTCAAGCAATGGTACAAAAACTATATAAAGAAGTACCAAAAGTACCAATGGTGGTAGAAGCCCCAATAGAAGAACAATTAGGAAAGATTAGTAAGGATATCCAGGGCCTTCACAAGAAGATCACAGAATTGGAAGTGAACGCAACACCAGGGAAACCACCGGAAGAAAGAGAGAAAAGGGAAAGGATTGCGCAGATATCGGTGGAAAATATTAAAAACTTAGAACATGAGTGTATAAAAATATGTGAAGAATTCACGCGCATGTAGACAGATATGACAAACCCCCCGGAGCTGCAAGCGTTGGACGAACAAATAAGGGTTGCGTAGGAACAAGTGAGTCAAGCCACTGAGCACACAAATACACTCCCACCAACTGAAAGAATGACAGCATTACTGACGAACAGGAAACCACATCTTGCAGTGGAACAATTGAAGGAAGAGCAGTGAAAGGTTACACAGGAGTTGCGACCGCGACATGATGAGGCACTTAGGGTACTAGAGGAACTAGTTGTCGTGAAAACTAGAACGACATTAGTAGCGCAAGACATCGAGGCCAAACTAAATATATGGACGATGCAAACAATGGAAGAAATTGTAAACAATGAGGCTGAAGTCACAGCAGTAGTACAGGCAGAGAAGGAAAGCCTCTAGAGAGACATTGAGGCATGGAAGAGCACAACACAACAGGGCTAAGTGGTTTGGATGAGCCATAGGTGAGTGTTGGAGGCTTGTTGGGAAAACACATTGGATAGAGAACAACGAGAAGAAACGGCGCACAGAGAAAAGGCTCAGGATCAAGAAGATCAAGAAGAACGAGAAAGAAGAGAGAATAAAGAGAAGAAGATGGGGGACAAGAAGGAACAAGATCTCGTCAAATCTAGGAAAACCAGTCGAGCATGTGTTGTATCCAGCTTAGAATGAGTTGTCACCAGCCAAGCATGAGTGGGAGCCAMCTCATTAAGAGCTAGAAAAAAAACCTGAGGAAAAGGGGAAGAAAGTTCAAAATTGKAAAAAGAGAGTCTAAAAGTGAAAGAGTTTGAAGCAACAATAGGGACAGCAAAGATCAGAGGCAAAGCCGAAGAACCAGAAGACTTCTAAGGTACTATTGTGATTGTAGGATTTTTTGTGTAAATCATCCACGAATTTAAGAAGAACGATGTATATTGAACACCTATTGTAGCATAGAGTGCAAGTTGAATGCCTTAAATATAATAAAGAATCAAATCTTTGTGGATGTAACCCAAGAGGGGTTGAACCACGATAATTGTGTGTCGAATTATGTTGTGGAATGGTTATTCATGTTTGTAATACATTAATTCATGTATGTATGATGTTGATTCCTACTTTTACTACGGATGAGTGCTTATCTTTATTGATAATGTTGAAATAATCATGTGCAGTAACATTAAGTGTAGGTTTAATTGTTAAATGGTGAGAATATAGATTGATATGCATAAAGAATTAAGTAACGAGGACAGATTAACTAAGATCTAGTGCACAAAATATTCTTGTAGGTATAACAGAGCGCACCTCCCTTATTTCCCTCATCGCTACAGAATCTTGGTTCCTACAAACCCCATAAAGATACCTCGAGTGAGACTTCACCCGCTCGCAAGTGATGCCGAAAGGGTCGATATCTGTAGGGTTTTGTTGGACAACTTACTTTGAACCCAGGGTCTTGAACCTATCCGCGTGCACACGCCAACACTTGTTGGAAAATTATTTTATCAACTTATCAAATATTTCATCAAAATCCCTTACACTTTCATTGTCTTTCTTCTTCATCTTATGTATTTATGTTAGCATCATCCTACCATCCTTTCTTGTTGCCTATATTTTCATAAAGACATCATGGAAATCTTGTCAATTTCTAATGATATTGGTTGCTAAAGAATGTTGGGGATTGGGTGCAACCTAATACAAAACAAATAAATAGAATTGCAGATAATCGAAGAGGAATAATTTTCAAAGATAATAGGTGGTGTCTAAAGGCATCTTTACAACACTTAAGCACAATGGATTGTGATTAGAACATCACAATTCATATTGAACACACACACACTATGTTCAATATGGGCATAACACACTTGTATCGTTCATATCACATACTTGATAATGAGCCATCGAGCCTGCTATTTATAGCCTCAAGATCTAACCAACTTTCTTGGAATCAAGAAGATCTTGTCCACATACAACTGTTAGTGGTTAGAGTTGACTCCGTCAAATCCACGTTGTTTAGTTGGCTCGACAAGGATCCTCAACCCGACTGTCCATGTGTCCAACTTGTAATCAATTGCTCAATTAATCGATCTACCAACTCACTGTCTTTGACTATTGGTCGATTGTCCAACCGACAAGCTTGTCAACTACTCGACCAACTAATGCAAATATTTGGTCGACTGCCCAACCGATTGTTTCCATATGTTGGTCGACCACTCAACTAACTGATTTTAGGAGAACTGTGATGAACGATCAAAACCCGAGGTTCCAACAAAGAATTTCCATGACTTGGCATTCCCTTCTAAAGATATTAAAAATAGCTTCATTACCACGGTTTCATTTTCAATTGGGAATTCATGCACACCAAGGGTATTGTAGAAATTGTTTTCTTCAAAAATGGTTTAAGCACTGGAAGGTAGATCTCGGGAGCACACATGGATGGTCAAGAAGGTTTTTCCACAAACAGGGCTTCATTATTTGATGGAACAAACTATGCCTTCTGGAGCATAAGGATGTGAACATATAAGCATGCAGTATAAGCATAAGTTCAACAATTGGTATCAAAAACATGTTATATGTTCTTCAACTATGATAATGTTATCCCTTGAGAACATGGGTAACCACTTGTCATACTTATCAAGGAGATTGTCTAGATATATTTGAATTCCTAACATATCCAAAGGTAAATAAGCATTTGTGACCCAAGGTTGAGTGGGCATTGTGACTACTCTTGTATGGTTAGTGGAAGATGTTGGAATCCAAGGCTGTTACTTGAGGAAGCTTGAGAACTCTCTTTTATTCTCCTTCTATAGGATCTTTCTGGATTAAAAAAGCTATGGTGAAAGGTGTTGAGTACATTTCTATGCTTTCTTGTTACTCTATAAACTACACTTTTGTCTCTATAACCATCCATTTTGCTTCCATTTCATTCCATATTTTCCATAAAAACATCTTATGCAAGGTATATTTATCATTCTTTAGCTTAAGAATTGAGTTTTCTAATTTTTGGCATTAAAATTGAAAATTTATCAGAAATTACAGGATTTGACTAAATCCCGTAAT
>SNQJ01S0040102.1:31946-84206 GCA_010110895.2 Picea sitchensis
GAAATCTCATATACAGATACATAAGCTGGAAACTGAAATAGCTGCTAAACATTACAATAGGGAGCTCTGCTCAACCATCGATACCCACAAAAATGGCAGAAATGCCTACATATACTTGGAACTGACTCAGGCGCTGAAGGCACAATCATATCATGAATTCAATGCTTGACATTGAGGAGCTTCTCTATCAGGATGGGCTGTCAGTCTGCCTCAATCAAATCTGTCCTCTGCTCCCCTGTCATACGCCTCTTTAATTCAGCATGGCTCGCGCCAGGGGGTAGCTGAGCCTTTTGAATATTGGACTGGCGTGTGCAGGTTCCTCTGGTGAGTTGGAGACTCGGCGTGGCTTTCCTGAAGAGAACCGGTATAAGGGACCCTCCTGSGTAAATTTCAGCCGGGACCTCCATACTCTGCAATAAATGGGTGACGCGAGGCTTCACCCACCCTCTTTCTCCTTTTCTGCTGAGCCGAAGCAGCTCTTTAGATCCCCGAGTGGAATCCCTGATGAAAACCCGACCCAGTCCACAGGTCTCTTCTTCTTTCCTCACAGTCTCCTGTACTTCACCGTGACTTTTCCCCGACTCTGTATCGGGTTTCGGGGTTTCGCGTTCCCTGTTGTCAAGAGTTCTTGACCCTTTGAACTCCCGATCACCGATTCTTCGATGAGTGCTATTTTGCCCTTAGCTCCTCCTGGCTAGGCTCAGGTCCATACGACCATGTGTCCACAAGACCGCAGCCTTGTGTCTCCCGTCGGGGTTTCGGCCTTCCTGCCGTCGGCAATTTCTAACCCTTAGAATTTTCGATCCCCGAATTACCGATGCGCCCGTGTATGGGTTAGCCCTCCTGACTATACTATGGCCCTATGTGACCACAGCAACAACTCTCATCGGGGTTTCGGGTTTTGCGGTGCCGAGGTGCACATGTACCTGGAACTCCTGATCCTCCGATCCTCGATGCGCTCCTTCACGCGCTGGTCCTTCCGGCTCAGCTCCCGCTCATATGACCTACTCCCGTGACCACAACCTTATCCCGTCGGGGCTACGGGGTTCGCGAGTTCGAGATGCACGAACTCCTTGCTTCCGGGATCTCCGATATCCCGATAGGCTGACACCTGTCCCAATTTGATTGGACGAACCAAGTCCGCTTAGAACTCATTGGGGCCCCCTCTTGCTAAATCTCGGGCAACTCGACAGCCCCGAAAACCTGATGACCGTCGATTTTCTTCGTGGATAGATCTCGACTGCCGGCAGCAAAACCTTGCCCGCTCACTTGACTCATAACCGGAGAAGAGATCCTTCCGCTGCTGCGCTTGGGTGTTTCCTGTGCAACCTGTAGGTTCGGGTGCTCTCGAGCCCAGGACAAGAATTATCGCTAACACATTCAATAAGGTGAATTCACATTTAGTTACTCCAAGTGATCCCACAATAACTTAGATCAATACCATGCCATGTGAAAGTCAAAATGTGGGGATTAGTTAGAATATGAAAGATGCCTTAAACAAGTCGATTTATTAATGTGGGTGTTGCAAATGTGTTTATTGGATATTAATATGATGATAAAGAATTATATAAGCGTCCATGTGCTCATTAATGTTCCAAGCATGAGATCAAAGGAGTGTTAGAGAAAGTGACTTGATCTCAAGAGACTTAGCATGAACACCATGACATTTACTCGCAATTTTATGAACTCATCCATTCATAGTTATGCAATTGGAATAGATGTGCCTTTATGAGAGTTATGTGTGTGTTTTAGATACCACTTAAACCGTGACAAAATTAAGTAACGTTGTAGCATCTAAATCAACAAGAAATAAGGCGCGCTGAGTAAGAGAGCAAGTGAAATATATGGAAAGGGGCCACAACTTTTTCACAAAACTGTTAGATCTTATTATTATGCAGCAATGAGAGTGTATTTCAAAGTTGTTATGTAACTTTTTATTCATAAATTTAGAAACAAGAGGTTAGAAGAGAGCTCAAATCACAAGATGTTTAGCAACATTTAACCCTTATTTATATAAAAGCATTGGATAAACTTAAAATGTGTGTTTTAAATGTATAACATCTAAATAAATCTTCTTAACAAATATTATAATAGTTAAACGAAGAGATAAATAATCAAATTTTTAGAGATCTAGCATTAAAAATGAAATCAATTTACTTAATCACTCAAGTTTACTTAAAGAAATGTGAAATTTAAGCTTCTAGTTTGAGAATGCAATCTAAATTAAAGATATTAATGTCAATTTAAATCTTAGATTGCATGAAAAAAATAAAAAAAAATAAAAAATAAAAATTGAAATTTTTAGAATTTTGGTGGTTGGGAAAAGGGATAGATCAGTGTCCTGATCCACTTGGGTTTTGGGGTCAAGCATAGATCTTGTAAGGCTTTATGTGTGTAAAATTTGGGTTTTACAAACAATCTAAGGATGTGCTATGTAATTCCCCAAATAAAACACTTAGACCTACAAACCCTTTGGGGAGAATAATCACTTAAGAATCTACTTCTAAAGAGCAGAAAGTGGACTCTATTTCTAATCTGGGAATAAAAGCATGAAATCTAAGGATGTTCAATGCTTTATGCTTATTGACTAGATCTAGAACATAAATGACCAAGAACTAAGGGATAGTATTTACCATTTACCACCATATGCTTCTCCAATGAACATATTGTTCCTCTTATGGCCTTGTGTTTTTCCTTTGTCATCCAAAGAAATTTGTAAGAAAAAGTATCTCCAATTCACCCTAGATAAATATCCTTAACAAGATGCAACACTATAATCCAAGACTTGAGCAAAATTTCTCCACTAATTTCCAACAAATTTACAAATGAGGAAGAGACTCATTTTACATGAAGAAAGCTCAAAAACCTCATGAAGAAAATACAATAGATCTCTAACCTCCTTGCCTCAAAATAGAAACTCTAACAAAATAGGGAGGATAGAGTCAAAATACAATATAATAATCTGAGTTAGCATAAACAACTCCTTAAACAAGTGAGCTCCCTCCAAAACAATTGTCAAAACCACCTCTAGCAAGTGCAAATGGTCAAGAGCTAGTGCGCCCTCCAAAAAGTGTGCTAACCACCTCAAGTAGTCACATGTGTGGGCCAAAATATCCTTGTGAAAAGAGTGCACTATCCAAAAAGTGTGCTAACTACTCATATGTGTGGCCAATAAAACAATATATCATGTGATAACCACCTCATAGAACCCAACATGTGAGAATACTAATCAAAGAGAGAGATATTGCTCCCATAAATGTTCCAACAAACTAGTAACCACCTCAACAAACTCAAGAAATGGTCCATGCAAGTGTAACAAACTCCAACTTCCTCAAACCTGTGGTCAAAAAGGTGTAACAAACTCCAACTTCCTCACACTTGTGGTCAAAAAGGTGTAACTAACTCAACAAGCTACATGTGTGAGGGAATATCTCCAAGAAAACAAGTACACCCCCCATAAATAATCTAAGCGACACATGTGATGTTGTGGCATCCATGTCACATTGTCCAATGCATTGTCACAGATCCCTATGTAGTGGCATATATCTCAATGAATGTGCACATATCCCAATGTAGATACACAAATGCCAATGTAGTGTCATGGATCTCAAGAAAATGTCACAATCCCAATGAAAATATATAGGTCCATATGCTAGTACAAGGATCTCAAGGTAGTATCATGGATCTCAATGTAAGTACACAAATATTGAGGCATAGTACACATATCCTGATGCATAAATGCAACTCCCAATGTAAATACATGAATTCCAATGCAACGCTCCCACTCGTAGTGGCAAGTCAAGCCTCAATATAAAAATTATTAAATAGTGCACACTAAGTGATCTCTTCTAGCAACATCATAACATTTATTTAATTTTAGAACTTGGCTAAGTTTTACCATGGAGGGGCAACTCTAACCCTTATTACATGTGACAAATCCTAAGACAAAAAAGTATTTCCTAGATCACTAAGTTAGGAGTATGTGCAATGACATATGGTTTGACATAGATGAGTAACTTCATGAATTGACTTACATAGCTAGACATAAGACCTTTAAATATGTTCATCCGCATGAGTACATAAGACCTTTAAAGATGTTCATCCACTTGAGTACCTTTGAAGATGACGAAGTGTGTCTTAGTATTGAGTTACCATTTCCTCGGCATTGTTTCTTACTACTCATTTTATTGTTTTTTTTTTGTTTTTTTTCTTTTATTTTTATTCTTTTTTCTTAGTCTCTTCCTTTAGATATGCATTATTAAGCAAAAGACTTGGGGCATAAGCCTCAGCACGGTGATAGAGCTCAATTATTTGGCTTTTGATTTTAAAACTTTTTTCCTTGAGCTTATAGTTCTTAAGATAAGTCTTTCCTCATGGGACTAATAAAGATAGACCTTGATATATAACATATGACAAACAACCATGAGTTGGATAACAGAGTAATTGGGAAGAGGTGTATGGTTTGGGATATTGACACACTACTCTTACTTGAATTACTAGTACAACTTGACTCAAGAGATGACGACACTTATCTAAAGGAAAATTGTGTCCCATGGTATGATGAGGCAAGTAATATAAGTGATATAATGTGTAATTAAATCAGACCCAATGTTTACCATAGTCACAACCATATAAGAAACCATGTCACCATGTCTAAGCAAGAAAAACCCATACATGAAACCATAGTAGAGCAACTGAACTGGGACAACTATCCAAAGTACCATGATCATACAAAAAAATATATAGTGTATTATCTACATGTGCATGACTATTTGAGGTGTATGAGTGAGGGGTTGATATACCATGAAGGAGGCATCTTGAGTCAACTAAGCAAACCCACTCTAAGGTGAGACCATCATGTAAAAAGGCAGGATAAAAGATGTCATCAATCTGAGCTCTAAATGAATTGATCAAGGATGTTCATGAGAACTGGAACACCACACTGCTCGAAGGGTGGTTCTGGTACTAGTTTTCCATATGTGACCACAATCTCCTCATATTGTATGAGGGGGCAACAGGGATTTTGTGCATGAGAAAGAACTAACTTGTGGTCGTTTAAAAGGTCAAATTATAAAATATCACATGATCTATCACATTGCTACCAAACCTATATATATACAAGTCATTTCTGTCACTTCCTTAGACCATTACAAATTATTAAATATTAAAAAGTACAAACAAATTCTCAACCAACTCTTCAAAATTTACTTTCAATTATTAAAAAAAAAACAACTCTTCATCCAACCATTTAAATACATGATATTGCATACCAATTAACTTTTTCATTATCAATGGACATATTCCTCTTACAATTATTTTTTATTAGTTTTTAGTTGAGTTAACTCTTAACTTTTCCATTTAAATACATGATATTGCATACCAATTAACTTTTTCATTATCAATGGACATATTCCTCTTACAATTATTTTTTATTAGTTTTTAGTTGAGTTAACTCTTAACTTTTCGATGTAATTATCATACATTTTAAAGTATTTTCTTTAACATTTTCCATGTAATTGGGCACACATTTTTACATATTTTCCTTTTCGTTATCATTGGACACACATCTTTACAGGGTTGACACCAACTTCCGTTCGCTGTTCAATGACCAAACCCTTTTGTTTTTTCTGAGTGGAGGCAAAATAACGTTGAGAAGCTCTTTTGTTTTTTCTTAGTGGAGGCAAAATATCGTTGCTTCTCATGATTGGTTTGACACGTACCTCCTCTTCTGTGAGGTTTGGCATTTGAAATTTCCTGAGTGCTATTAATTGAGCACTATCTCTGTTTTCCACTTGGCTCCATTGAAGAATGGGCACGTCTCATGCTTCTTTTTTCTTTCATTAGTGATTAGGGTGGATGGATCCTATTTTACTAATATTGCATTCAGGACTTCATATTTGGGACCTACATGTACTCAAGTCTCAAAAAAAAATTAGCAGATACGGAATACCTTTTTAGTCAATGAAAGAACATCCGAAGTAAATTTTTAAGAATGATATAGTAAGCCTGATTTTTCAGCAAAATTAAATCTGCCCATTTCAACAAGTTTTCTTCGACTAAACATATGTCTTTCCCATCAAATTCACCCTTTCCCAATCTTGAAACTTGAGAATTGCAGGCCAAACCCAATAGAAATTTACAAAATATAATGAATCATAAGAGGAGCGGAGACACAATAATGCACGAAAACAGAAAATAAAAGTAGGCGCAATTTGATTTTCAGCACAATGGCTTATTTTTCTGTTTTTTGTTTTTGTTGATGAGGTTAACCAAAATAAGGAGGATATACAATTCCCAGAAAGAGAAAGCAACTTGTGTGAATCTGGGTTCGAACGATCTTTATTGTCCATTATTCCGAAATGGACATGATCCAACACAGACACCTCAAATGAATATCAGATATAATTATATGTCTCTGCTGCTTCTCCACAATACTAAAAATAAATGTGTGTGTCTGCTAACCTTGAATGCCGCGGTCGCCAGCTGGACATGTAAGAGTTGCCAAATAGGGCGCCTTGAGAAACTAGTTTGATTCGCCTCCTGTGTTGATCATTGTCAAATAGTTGGCGAGAGTTTGCATGGTGTCCACCTGCATCTTGAGCGCCAGAATATAGTCGCCCACCTCTTGCAATAGGGTGGGCGTGTCCATACCCCGTCCGCCAGGTACGAGACTCTGAAGCATCTTGATGCGGGCATCCCAGGTTCGAGTCTCCTCTTGCCGCTTCGACCTCTCGGCCCGCGACACACCCCGAAGCAGAATCCTCATGGACTTCTTAGACCAGGCGTTCAATTTGCTCACGCATTTCCGCGGGACCGTTTTTCCAACCACCCGTCTGCTACCTGATGGTTGCCTCCTCAAGCTGTACAAAGTCCTCCTCATTCTCAGAAAACTCGTCCGCCATCTGTCGCGGGCCTTAGGCCGGGACAGCCTCTTCATCGATATTTTCCCGTTCTTTGGTCTGTAAGTGCGAATAAAATCGATGAAATTCGGTGACATTTTTCTGGATTGTGACAGAATATTTCGGCTCCAGGTTGCGCCTCGGGCAGTCATGGCGAGGGATAGATCTGCCGCGACTCTCACAGCCCTGCTACGCCCCAATGCATCATTTCTATCTTCTTCTCCGATCGGTCTTCTATCCGGCAGGCGACGTAGCAGAGTCAAGAGACGGTTCAGATAATCCTTCCGAACGCCGGAAGCGGCCCAGTCTGAGGATAACCTCTCCATTCTCCACAAAAGCAACCTCTTTCAACAACAATCTGGAATCAGAAAATACAACCCACAAATTCACAAGCAGGCCAGATCTCTAAAACAAGAGAAAATCAGCAAATCCCATACTGGACGCACCCCAAGACTCTCCCCTTCCTCTCTTTATAACCGTAGCTATCGTAGCTGCCTCGCAAATTTACAAGGTCATGCTTAATTAACAAAACACAGATAAACCCAACATTACTCCACAGAATCTTCCAAACCTAACCCTTACAACTCCCAAACCTGGGGCGACAGTTTACGCCCCGTGTACACGTCAACTGCTGTCGTTGTTAAGCTTTCGTTCATCCTGGCGTTAAAGTTGGAGAGGAGAATAAAGTGGCCAATTTCGGGTGCGCTTTGACGTCACAATCGTCTTCCGACTGGACAAAATCATTGTTTTTTGGTTAGGTTTTTTTTTTTTTTTTTTCCTACTAATCTAAAATCAAAAATCATTTATAATTTTTTTATATTAAGTTAAAAAAGTTGAAACAAACTACTAACATTATAATTTCTCGATTTGTCAATTAGATGTAGTTTGGATAGTTGTAAGAAATGATTGTTATCCTTTCTACTAGAATTCAATTTTCCTAATAAAATAAATAAATTAAATTTTATAATCAAAATTTTATAAATTTATAATATTTAATAAAAATTAAAATAAACAATATTATAAAATTAAATTACTCCTTTTTTTACGGTAGTACAACAACGCCCTTCCTTTCATATGCATACATACATATCCCCATGTGAAGCACATAGATATTCTTTTTTATAATATTTTATTTTCTTAGCCGGTAGGTCTTGGGCAGGCATATTCCAAGGAACTTTACTTTTTCTCTTAGGGTTGGGTTGGTTGACAATCAATCATATTAATATATGGTGGTTGGTTGGTCGAGTCCGCTTGTACCCCTAGGAGGGCATATCTCTTTACAAGATTTTCCGTGTAGGCAATAATATTTTCTACATACTCCTCTTATGTTACAACAAGTACATGGGTCATGATGTTACTAGTACAAGAGTCAAAAACCGTGCAAGCTAACGGGTTGGGCCTTGCCAAAATTAATCTCAAACCTACATTCACAAGGATGTCTATATAAAGAATGAGGGGCCTCCTAGCTAAAAACACATCTCTAGGGATGTGACTTCCAAAGTTAGAGCATCATAGCCATCACATGTGAATTGCTTAATTATTATCATAAAGCCAAAACCAACGGAGTACAATCCAGTTGGAATTTCAAATCAATACCACTCATTAATTTGATGGTTATATTTAAATTATTTACTCCTCGAATTCCGTCTCTAAGTAAAATATTCATATATTCACATTTCATGCTTATGCCACCTTTACTAAACAAATTTAAATGCTCATACCACCTTCACCCAAGGATTTCAAATTTCCAAAATAGCTATCACATCGAAATTTCCATCAAACTGCCCGTAACATTAACTTTACTCTTCAAAATAATTTTACAAGTACATTTTTAACCATCGCTATCCCCCTTTTTAAAGTCCTAACACAATGTATTTTCAAATGTTAAAAGTACATATTGTAAGGAGGAGGTGGTGTATTAACTATAGTGTTAAAGATCATCAAACACTTCAATAACCTAACCAAACGAAACTAATATTAATATTTACACGTGGTTGTGCCTTTCAATTATACCTTGATAGGTAGGTTACTCTCTCATTATTACTATTACTATGCTTGGGCCTCTCTTAAATGCATTCAAAGGTATACAACCAAATAATTGCATACATTATATAAACAACCATATAAAAAATTAAATACAAAAGTGGAAAAATTTACAAAATTTTATGTAAAAATAAATATAGAGTAATATTGTTAAAAAAAAATTGGATTAAACTATGTGTCATGTTTGTTGAGAATAGTTACCATTTTTTTTTAATCTTTAAAGCTAAACCTAATCACACTCTAGTTCAACCATTAGAGTTTTTTAAGTCCATGATAATGGGTGGAGTGTCTACTCAAAATGTGAGATTTATTTATTTGGGTATTGAGGATATTTATCATATCTTTGTATTTCTGAGAGATTGACTCTTTACAACCCTAATCATTTGCACTCAAGATTATCATGGAAATTAAATTATTTTTATCTATTTCAAGAGGACATAAGAACTTTTGAATTATGAAGTTTGTTCTAGAAAATAAGAATTTCAATTCAAATTTTATTATAGCACATTTCAAGTCATGGATCTTGAACATTTGAGCTTATACTATTTTAAGTTAAAAAAAAATGGATGTCTTTCTATTGTTTCTTTCAATTACAATTGAGAAAAAATAGGGCTACTTTTTGTTCCAAGTGAAAATTTGCTCAAAATTATATTAAAGATATAATTTTTTTTACATACTATCATCCATAGATATCTTGTCTTCATCAAAAGACAAAAAAACCGAAGTCTTTTCCCAAGACTTCCAGATCCTTACAAAATAGTTACATCGTCGATGAGATAATAAAAAAAACTTGAAAACACACAAAAAATACATCGCTGAACAGGAGAAAAACTATCAAATAACTTAACAAAGTATCTTAAAACTTAAGATATACAAAATAACAGAGAGCCCTATCATAGCGAGGAAATTCAGTAAATATCAAAATGCTCTGTCTTCCCAGCTCCTCCAGGTTCCCGCTGATAATAAGTTATCATTCCTTCCGGGGCCAGAAGGGCTTCCTTCGAGAGCTTGTCAGCCTCTTTGTTGAAGTCCCTGTAAATATGGTGGAAACTAAGAACCTGGAAATTGTTGCATAAATCTTTGGTGTGTTTCTTCCAGCCTTCAATGGAGCAGATATCCAATTTACCCCTATCATTAAGCCACTCTATAATCACTTTTGAGTCTCCAAAGGCTTGTAGCCTATGAAGAGCAAGATGGTTGGCTAAAGTGAGGGTAGCCCTGATACCCAATAATTATGCCTTTCAATTTGTTCCTCCACCACAATTTAAATGCCACCTATAAACAAGTTTATCAACAATTTAATTACCCCTCCCACTCCACAGGATGATCGATCACTTCTTGTTGTCCCATCGAAAAAAGCAATGGAGGAGCCCTCTTCATATTGGATAAAACATTCCTTTATAGAGGATTGAGGTAAGGAAGGATTATGCGGTTTGTACATACCCGAGATATTATATAAAACTGAATGGACAGAGGGAGTCGCATTTTCAAAGATGCACTTATTTCTTTCGAGCCAAAGACACCAACAAGTTAAGGTTGCTAATTCTGTTATTACGGACTTGCCATTGATCCATTGGCGATAACAATCAACAATATCTTGTCCTGCCCAAGTCCTTTTTAAGTGAAGCAAGTGCTTTAATACTGCCCATATATGTTTTGTAAAACTACAATCAATGAATAGATGTTCTAAATCTTCTGAGTTCTTTTTACATAAAATGGGCCCTTCCCACCCTTTTTTCTGAAGTCCATCCCAGGTAAAGATCTTTCGGGAGATGGCCAAGCAAGTGAATAGTTTTATCTTTAATTAGATATCCCAATTCCAGATTTTCTAAATCCAAGTCGCCAATGGTTGGAAATTTAGAGTAGAAACTAGAGCTAGATAGATATTTTTAATTGAAGTTTTACCTGAAGCATCTCCTCCCATCCACAAAAGTTTATCATTTGCTTCACCAAGGATAACACCAGCTGTTGAGAGTCCCTTTGTATAGTTGTTCCATTCCTCTGCGAGGATACCATTTAGACCCAAAGAAATACTACATAGCCAATTACCAGTGTAATCACTAGTTTCCTATGGGATTTTTGCGTTGGCCAGCAACTTGATCTCCTTTCTATTTAGATGATCACGAAGATCCCGAGACAACAAGGATTTTTCACGCATTCCCAGGATATAGTCTCTGCCAATATAGATTTGTTCCCCCGAACCCGGCAACCAGCTATGCCAATGAGTTAGCAGATGTACCCTTTCCCAAATCTGCACTTTCTTCATGATATTTTGACATTGTTTTTGAGAGGAATTTAATGTTTAACTTTGGTTGAATTTTTTGGGGGGGTTTAAGGAGAGGTACTAAATCCTATGCACAAATTTCTTATGTGGATTGTTTAGAGACTATATTTTTCTTTATGGGACTATTTATTCTCAAAATTTTAACATACATCTAATTTTTCCTAACTATCTTGGTTTGAAAAGAATGATACATGCTTATCTAGGCCATTTTTTAAGGATTTCAGACTCCTTTAGTTTTCATAGGTTTTTCCTTTCTTTTTTGTTCTATAGAATCATGTTCCCACAATGTTTTTGGGGATGTGTTTAGGTATTGTTTTATATCTTATTGTTATTAGTTTATCATGTGCCTTACATGGCCATCCATGTTACTGACACATTTTGAGAGGAATTTTTATCAACAAAGGTTTTTGTATGTGCCTAGGGTATGTGCCTATTTTTAGTCTATTTTGGCATAATTTTCAAAAAATATTATTTGTCGATATATCTAAAGAAAACCACTTAGTCGGTTGCATATGACTTGTATTGATATTTTATGTAATTTCGGAAGTTATTCCTAAGTGTAATTTTATTGGTCATAACCTCAAGAAGGTTGACTTGATAAGTCATTGGGAAAGGGTTTATTAATAAGTCATTGTGAAAGGGTTTATTGATAATTCATTGTGAAAGGGTTTATTGATAAGTCGTGTCTTTTAGGTCTTTTAGAGTATAAATAGAGGTTATATCGAGTCATTTTGATCACTCATTGAATATAAGTACAAGAAATTAGTACACACTTATCTAGGAGGTTATTCTTGGTTCATGTATGGGTCTCTTTGGTCTTGATTTCATGAAAGAGCATTGTATGACATTGTACATGTTGGAGGAATCTATACTGAGGAAATTTTGCAAGGTTTTCTCCCCCTTGAAGGTTTCCATGAGGATATATCTTGTTGTTATGTGGATATCTATCTTTCAGTTGTGATCCTTTTGCATATTAAATAATAATATATATGCAATATCATCTCTCTTGAAAAATCAACATGGTATCAGAGCAGGACCAGGCTTAACTCCCTCACGGGAGGGCCTAGGAAAATAAGAGAGATAGCTTGCGTTTGGATCTAGTGGGAGAGATTGATCTAAACAATGAGAGAGATGGGAGCAATGAAGGAATCTGTGTCATGAGCAGTGGCACATGTCATTGCAAAGTTGGCTCCATGCTCGAAATTTGAAGCCACCGAATGTAAATATGGACTCGGAAATCCTTCAACAATGAAGCACATGGTTAGAAAGCCAGAGATTAATGTGGACGAAGTTGTATTTATAGTATGAGAGGAAAGGTTCAGCGCAGGGAATTAAAATTTGGTGCCACGTTCACTTATAACATTAAGTGATTTTTTTCTCCTAGCTCAAAATTGAAATTCCAAGCCTTTGTCATGGTTGAATGACCCTTGGGAAGGAGTGTGTCTGGCTACTATAGAATCGTTCCATTTCCATCGCATCATGTAAAGAAACAATACTATAAATGATACCAATCCTGATACGATGAAGAGATCCCAAAAGTGGTAAACACCAAGTTGGTCGGATCCCGAGTGAGTATATCCACTACAATCCTTCTCATAATTGGGCACTGGTTGTTTATGAATTGTATGGAGTGTGTCGTCGTATGATAGTTTGAGTATTCACATAGAAATCTCCTTCATCGATTGATCATGCATGGGATCAAATGCCTACCCAAAAACAAAATGGTGATATGTAGTAATCTTCGTGGATGCTCCAAATTGAAATCAAATTACAGATCAATGTTCGAATTCACTGAGCTCAAATTGAGGGCGATTGTGAGCATGCACATGATAATGCTTACATGATCAACTAAATGGGTTATGTGCTTTCGAGTAACTAATTCACGGAGAGTTATCACATGGATATGAGAACCCTTGGATTTATGAGCAAATTCTAAGACTTGTCCGAGTAAGCAGGGCATGAATTTTGCCTCCAGCTGGTCAATGTGATTCGTGAGAGTTGTCATAGATTTACTTCTACTCGCAGGATCCTTCCACAGATTAGCGAGCTCATGGCTCACTAAAGACAGACTTAATTTTTTAATCCCCATTGACATTTCTATTGCCAACAGGAGAACAAAATTTGGAATGACTGTTATGATGGCTCTCACTCCTTGCTACTTCCAGTAAAAGAAAGGAAATTATAAGAGGAAAAACTTTTTCGACTTCGATTGCTTGATCCCAACGATGTCTATCTAGATATATATATATATATGCAGAGGAAAGGAAGAGCTCATGGTGATAATACAGGATTAGGATGCCATCCTGGAATGATGATTTCGTGGGAAATATGATTGTTGGTGCAATAGATAAGGTTGGGAAACTTCTTCTCAATGTTGTAATTAATACAGACACAAAATCTAGTACGATCAAGAAGGTTGAGGGTATTCTTGTAGGGTTTCATTCTTCCTTCCTTTGTGATTTGGGATCCAATGATATTCTCAGCGTTACACCTTCGGTGAAATAAGTGTAGGGATAGTAACAACAAGAGCAGTGATGGGGAGTACTAAAAATATATTGTAAATAGGCATTGTAGATGAGAGTGGTGAGTTAAGGAGGGATGAAGGCATTTTGCTTATGTTCCTCACTTGGGTGCTCCCAAAACTCTTTGGAAGAGGAAGAAAGGAGTAGAAACACTTGTATGAGTTCTGGAATAGAGAATTTCTTATAGAACAACAACCTCATTTAGACTTTGTTTGTCATCTCCCTGAACAGTGATAAAAAAATATGAATGTTGACACGACCTTGTGTGGATGGAGGCTTCATCATGATAAATACTATCACAAGGTCGCCACCTTGATCATTATCCATATTATGAATATGAAATGTGTTTGCAATGATCACTGCAACAAACTTTAGAATGAGAAATATTATTGCTTTGTTATGATTTTGTTTTGGGCAAGTTACCATGGAAATGTTTGTTCCATGGAGATGTTCTTGTTCTTGTTCTAGGCAAGTTACCATAGATACCTGGTTAGTAGATTGTGGTGCTTCTAGGAACATGACAATTTACTGATATTCTTATACGATGTGACATACATGGATATTCTTCATGAAGACCAAGGATCAGGTCTTCAACAGATTCTAAGAGTTAAGGGCTCAGGTAGATAACCTAACAGAGAAGAAGATCAAGATCAACACGAGTATTTGGTGAGGATTCATTGAGATGGACATAAGAAGTAGTGACAAACCCTCTATAGTTGAGATCACATGTGGTGTTTACCATGATGTTGTGTGCTTTGGAAAATGGAAATATTGTCACAGAGTCACAGAGGGAGCAGTCATTGAGGCTGACTAAACAATCAGGGTTTTCAGTGAACGAGGGAGTGGCCTCTGAGTTTGATATGAAGGATATCGGTCTGATGCACTATTACTTTGGACTGAAGGTATGGAAAAATCTTAGTTAAATCTTCCTAGGTCAAGGGAAGTATGCAATGGAAATCCTGAAGAGGTTCAGGATATTGGATTGCAAGGAAATGGCTACACCTATGGTATCAAATATGCAATTTTTGCAGGATACGACTTCAGAGACTGTGGAAGTTACGTTATACAAACAGATGGTGGGTTCTTTCATGCATTTGACAAATACATGACCAGATATATGTTTTGTTGTGAACACCTTGAGTCAATACATGGTTGACCCCAGACATGTTCACCTGATTGCAGTAAAACATGTGATGAGGTACCTTAAAGGTACAATGGATTATGGGCTCGAGTACGTTGCAAAAAGTGAGATCAGTCTACTTGGATGTTCAGATTCAGATTGGGTTGGTAGTGTTTCAAACCAGAAAAGTACATTAGGATGTTGCTTCACTTCAGGATCCGATATGATTTCATGGATCGGTAAGAAGCATTCGTGTGTAGCACTCGGTATGAATGAGGAAAAGTATGTGGTAGAATGTGTAGTAAGTCGCGAAGCAGTGTAGCTTCAGAAATTACTGACTGGATTATTCGATATTGCGATGGAGGTGACCTGTATCTTGTGCGAAAACTAGAGTTATATAAAGTTTTCATAGAACCCTATGTTTTATGATAGGTCAAAGCATATCGAAATCAGGTATCACTATATCAGGGATATGGTGCATAAGGGAGAAATGAGTCTCCAATATGTGGCTATCGATGAGCAGGTTGCAAATGTGATGACAAAGTCGTTGTTAAGGACGAAGTTCAAGTAATTCGGGGACAAGCTCAACGTAGTCCCTCTTCAAAGGGAGTGATGGCTTCAAATGTTTTCACACGCTAGTGGATGTCATGATGTCATGTTGTATCTATTGGAGAGCTACCCACCGTCCCTGGATGAATGTTGAAGAGATGAGGTACAGATGTTATCGTAAGGTACTGGATGTCATGCATAAGATATCTGAGTTTTATGCAGGAAACTGGATAGTTTCATGATGACATGTTGTAGCTATTGGAGAGATACCCACCAACCCTAGATGCATGTTTTGAAGTCACTATGGATTTCTTGTGATGTATAGATTCGTGTGTCCAACAGTTAATGGTCATGAGCTCGTGTGGATGGCGATAGTTTTAGAGTCTGTGTCGGATAGAACACCTTCCTCATTAAGAGGGAGGGTTGAGATTTTATGTAATTTCAGAAGTTATTCCTAAGTTGTACTGGTCATAACCTCGAGAAGTTTGACTTGATAAGTCATTGTGAAAGGGTTTATTAATAAGTCATTATGAAAGGGTTTATTGATAAGTCACTATGAAAGGGTTTATTAAAAAGTTGTGTCTTTTAGGTCTTTTAGAGTATAAATAGAGGTTATATCGAGTCATTTTGATCACTCATTGAATATAATTACAAGAGAGTAGTACGCACTTATCTAGGAGGTTATTCTTGGTTCGTTTCTGGGTCTCTTTGGTCTTGATTTCATGAAAGACAATTGTATGACATTGTACATGTTGAAGGAATCTATACTGAAATTTTTTTGTAGGGTTTTCTCCCCCTTGAGGGTTTCCCTGAGGACATATATTGTTGTTATGTGGATATCTATATTGTTGTTATGTGGATATCTATCTTCAGTTATGATCCTTTCTCAAGATAGTGAGTAGGTACATATATATATATATATATATATATATATATATATATATATATATAATCACTCTGAAAATCAACAACTTATTCTACAACGTGATTCTATTTCTTTAGTTGTCTCTCTTATTTCAAATCTAATCTAAATTCAATTTATTGATTTAAGGGGACTAATATTTTATAGATAAAATAATTTTTTGTTGTTGTAATATTCATTTTATTCGAAACCTTACACTATGTACACCTTACTCAAACATTTTACATATTTTCCCACAATATTGATTACTGAATAATACCTCCAATTTTTTTCCTAATGGTTGGATTTGATTGATCTTAATTAAGATTACTTTTTGTTTTCTCACAAAAGTATGAGGGAAAAGAAACATGAAAGAAACTCGTTTCAAAAGAAGACACCATTGTCAAACTTACTAATAAGATTCTCTCTTTTACTAATAAGGTTCCCTCTTTTCTATATATATTAATTATTGGGATATTATTTCTCAATTGCATAATATTAATACTATTCGAAGAGGTGGGTGATTCTTCAGAGGAGAAAAAAAATTTAATTACAAGATTACATTAATTTCTTGAAAGGTTTCGTTACCTAGCTTCATTGAGAGGTTATTCCACTTCAACAAGAAAATGATCATCTCTTTTCTAAGTATCTATGTGTGAAGAATCATTATGACCTCCTCATTCCCTAGTTGGATGAGAAGGACAAGTCTATCCAATCTTTGTGTAACCTCAATCGAGCCCGTGTATAAGAGGTATGTGAATGAAGGAGTAATAAACGTCACGCCCTTGTATAAGAGGTATGTGAATTAAGGAGTAATAAACGTCATTGAAGGATTCAAAATTAGTAAAATACAAACTTTTGTTTCATTTTAAAAGTATTATGAATTTGTTAAGAGTTGAGCATTTCATATAATTATATAATTATATGAAAGAGTGTAACAATAATGTTTTTCAATGACTCTGGCATGAATTAATAGAGAAGGAATAAACGCTTGACTTTTTGGAAGAGGATGTTTAGTGCTTTTAAAACCATCTTTCTTATGTTAATGTATCTTTTCTAGTGCATGTCTCTTGATAATCAACATTTTCTCTTGGTATTGGTGATTTTGAATTAAGGGAGAAGGGGAGAAATCCTTAGTGCATTGCAATAAGATAATCCATCATCAGTGCATTGCAATAAGATAATCCATCATCTTTTGATACCACTTCCTTTTATTCATTGTTGGATATTAATGATCGCTCTCTCCCAACTTTGAATAGCATACTAATGGCATTGGTTCCAAATTACTTCATTAGATGCTTTATATAGGTGGTGGACTTGGTAAATATGGATAGGGAATAGTCACTTTATTATGCTTGATATTAGAAAAGAGTGAGTATACCTTGGATATTTTTAGACTTCATTATTAGATGCAAGTTGTTCTAATCCTTATAATACTATTTTTTAGGAACTAAATCCCACACCATTTATTAATTCATCTATCAATTATTTGTTTAAGCTTGAGTTTGACAATTCATGTGATTATTATACTATTGAGTTGCAGGAATCGTGTCCTACACCTTTTCTTCTATTAATGTTGATGAGAATTTGGTTACAATGAATACTACTCACTCCCCACTAGTAGATTGGTATACTAATGACACATAACAGGAGAATATAAGTTTTACTCTATCAAGAAAAGCAATCAAGATATAAACTAAACTAGGATTTTGGAGAGAGGGAAATAGAAAAAACATTTGGTGCACTCCTATTAAATAATATTTCAAGCATGATTAAGCTAAAGGAGAAGGAGGAGGAGGAAAATAGTTTCAAGTAACCTTGCACATAAGAAAAGAAAAACCATTTTCGTACTCTGCAAAGGAAAAATCTAGATATAACTCACTTACCGAATATAGAATCCATTCTAATCTGCATGATGATTAAATGAAAAATAAACACACGGAAAAGAATATCAAATCAATACACTCAAATATGGGAAAAAAAAGAAAGGAGATGTCATTACAATAAGAAAATATCACATCAATGGGTTCATGCCTTTCCATGATGTAGTGGTTCTAAATCCATTCACCTTGGGATTCATTGCCCTTTAATCTCTCTCTAGTCCAAACTCTTTCGTCCAAACTCTTTCATTGGTATTCAAGATCTTCCTCTCAATCTTGCACAAACAAGATGGGAAATTAGAATAAAAGGTGAAAGTGGTGAAACCATTTGAATGGGAAGATTCATTAATCACAATGTTGTATGTTTGATACTCTTAAGATCCAGGATCCTTAACAATTTGTGGTGAAGACCATCCAAGATCCTTAACAATATGTGAAGAAGACTCTCTTACATTATTAGCATTCCTCCTATGGTTTCTACATGAAGATATGGTCCAATGACCCATTCAATCCAAAGAAATATGTGTCCTAGACATGCCACCTATTATCAAATATGATTGTGATAAAATAGGGCTCTCCATGATCACGTTTTACTTCATCAACAAGTTTTGAGTAAGAATGAATTTTCTTTAGGCACAATCGCACTACTTTGGAAATAATTAAATTGGTCTAGTTATAATCAACCAAGGAAAAATAATAACTTGCCAAAGTTTTGGGATAAATCAAGATCCTCCATGCCAAACATATCACTAATGAATGCATTCGAGAGATAACATTGTTAGGTACATGCATGCCAAAGTATCGATGCTAAAAATCAAGACCAAATTTGTTGTCAACCACATCTCACTGGTATTGACACCCTAATCATTCCAATAAGAGGAATTCTCTCTTTCCATCCATGTATGAAAATTCCTATTGGTATGTTAATAATCATTCTTACAAATATTTGGAGGAAAAACATAATTAAAGGGACAATCTTAGATCAATACCGACTACTAGGGTCTATAATGGTTAGATTGATGACTTGTTGTGGTTGCATTTGAGCACATGTTTGAGGACATGTTATCAACTTGTTTTATCAATTGTACAACTATAGCATCCTCATTGATCTCTTTTTATTAATTGATCATAATAATAGTCAATATATTTCACATCTTTGATGGCACCTTTGTGTGTTGCTTCATTTCAAACATTTGTTCTTTACGATGGGATGGCCATATTATTGCATATGGAGTTTGGAGCACTTGTTAAGCTTGTTGACCATCATGAAAGCACAATTAGGTTTTTGTTTTCCTATTGACCATCACGATTGCATGGGCATGAGCATCTTTGTTATCCACTATGTTATTTTTTGGAGATTAATCTTTGATAGCATAATGGGATTTTAAATGTTTCCACCCTAGCCACTCATGCATATATACTCTTTCACTCTTGGATTTGCGTTTCCTTGTATTTACTTCTTCAAATATAAAGTAGTACATGTAAAGGTATTTTGGAGGTTAGTTTTGAATCAGAACTCATTGTTTGTGTAATAGGTGCTAAGAGCTTCATGTGAAGTTTTTTTTTGGAGGTTATAGTTTTGCATATCAACTCTTTGAGAGCTTAATTGTAATTTTTCATGGTTAGCTCATTAAAGTTGTCAGCGTTGATCATTATTTTATTCCCTTACCCAATTAAATTGTAAGGAAGGGATTAATGTAATGTTTATTTTAACATCTTTCCCAAATAGTATTAAAGAGGAATGTTGGGATGTAATCTTTACTTGGATAAATACATGTTTGATTTGTCAACACCTTTAGTGAACAACATATGATATCTAATAATTATCATATATTATATCTTTATTTCTTTACCCACAATCTAAGATTAAGGAGTGATGTTGTTATAATGGTGGTTAAGTTTCATTTAGTGACCCCTTAAAGATCATAAATGTTATTTTAGACTCACTCTTAGTAAATAGGTATATCCCCATGATTATTGGTTAATAGTTAAGATTGTATTCCCACATTTTATGAGTTAGGGATAATGAATTTAAACCCAACTCCAACTCCTATAAATATAAGGCTTTACCTCATTTATCATTTATAGATATCATATGAATTATATGATTCATAGATTTATTTGAGTATTAAAGGTACCCTTACTTTTTTTTAGTTTGTTTGTATTAATAATGTATATAATTCATACATTAATTTGAGTATTAAAAATATCCTTACATCTTTTAGTTTGTTTGGATTAAAAGTGTATGGAAACTTTACTTTCTTAATAATATTTTGAATTTGAATTTTAATAATGTTAGTGAACATTCTTTTATGTTTGTTTGTATTAATAGTGTATGAAATTCTATTTTCTTAATAATGTTCTGAATTTTAATAATGTTAGTGAACATTCTTTAATGGTTTAATATTTTGTTCATTTTCATCTTCAAAACGAATAATTTCCATCTAAACTAGTGTAAGAGTAATAAGAACAAAGTATAGAGTTCGTTGGAAATACATAATACCGCTATAACTTTAAAGGATGAATGATCTTGCTTCAAATATGTGTAGTTATGTAATTTTTATATGGATGTATTTAACTTTTATAAGGTAAGATGGATGAATGATCTTGTTTCAAATATTTCTGTTTATGTAATTTTCATATGGATGTATTTAACTTTTATAAAAGATAAGATGGTAGGACACTCGATAAGAATATTATGATAGGTATCACTTATGAAGCTTCTCTCTTTTATACTTTGAATGCACCTACGGTCTCAAACCCTCATCATACATCACATTATTATGTCATCCATGTATGGAGCTGTGAATCATAAATTGCTCCTCGCATTTAAAAAAATAACCTAAGAAACATAGCACAACAATATAATATTATGATAACCCAATACTCATTCCCACCCTAATGCGACCATCAATTAAGTAATGATATAATAAAATAGTCAACCGTGAAAGTAACTCTCTATTTGTGTAATAACAATGTTTTCATGAGAAAAATTCTTACATGAGCTTGATTACTAAATTAAGGAAAAGTTTTTTATAACTATAAACATTATTACATGAAGGAAAAGTTTTTTATAACTATAAACATTTTTACATGAACTTATTACTCACATTTTGATGTTGGCTGCTAACTATCACATATCTTAATTCTAATATTATATTGGTTGCTAGTTCTTGTCATTAGGCAGATATTTTTGTTTCACCTTTTTATTAGTCTTTGTTATACAAAGCACTTTGGAAAAAAATAGTGTTTATTTAATTCTATTTTTTACTTAGGATCTTTTGAATTTATGTAAGAACCCATTTTTTTTTTAAATATCCAAGATACATCAATATGATATCATAAAAAAATATGACATTATAAAAATTATTGCAAGTGTTATTGACAAAGGAACTTTTTGTATTGTGCTTTTCAACATTTAACATTACAACCCAAAGAAAATAATGTTCTAGGAATAAATTTGGATGACTACGAGTTTGTTATCCATCGGGGCATAAACCCTCTACGCCTTGGCGTTTCATTGGCCACACAGCTATTGAATCCAAAGAGATCATCAACCTTAGCAAGAAAGAGAAATGGAGGGATGGATTCAAAATTGAAAATAGATGTTTTGCTAAAGAGTATCTTTGGAGATAGTTAGCAAGATTCGCCTCCATATCTTTCTCAAATTTTTCTATTACTGTATCTTCTGAAGTGTATATTTGCGGGTGGTCAGCTAGATTCATGGCCATAATTTTATCAATTTCTAACATCATATCTCCTATAGAAGTGGTATTTTCAATAAGGGTTGCATCATTAAGCATCATACCTTTCTCCATTTCTAAAAATTGTTATGTTGACATGTAGTTCTCAATATACACAATGGAGGACAACATCGTACCATTCTAAAATTCTAGTAACGACTGTTCTATCAATATGACATTTTTTATATTGGGATCTGGATTCAACATTATACCTTTCTCAATTTCTGATAACCAATGTTATGATGAAGCATGTCCAACTGGATGAGCATCCTCAAACAATATTGTAAAGGGTTATCTAACCAGATGGGCATCCCCATATAACACTGTAACTAGTTCTCGAACCAGATGGGAAACCTCAAATGATACTGTAATAGTTTCTCCAACCGAATGAGCACCCTCAGACAATACTCTAATGGGCTCTCCAACCAAATGGGCATCTCCAAGTGATCCTCTAATAGGTTCATCCACCAAGTTATCACTGTCTATCAGTGATTTTCTTTTATTCCCATTAAATGGAGCATTGAATATCAAAGTTACCCACCTAAGCATATGGTAGAAGAAGATTCTTCATTGGCAAGAGATTAGCATGGAATCCACAACTCATATAGAATTCATCCATAGTAATGCCATTAAATGTGAGTACCAAATGCACAACATTGCCATTCTCTAGCAATTCTCTAGAAGCATGTGTCCTCTCCACCAAAGCTACAACATGGCTCTACTTGACCTCTCCATCAGAGTTGTAATGTGGCTTCTCTTGAGGGACTTGCTGAGGAAATAACCATCGTCCAACTTTTTCTTTCCCAACCTTGTATTTTCCATTGCAAGGGCCTTATTGGAAACACCTATGTATTTTCTAACTAGTTTTATCACCAACTATGCACATATGGCTCCATAGCCTTGTTGGCTTTAAATGACCATACAAAACCCCCCACCATGGAACATTGAGTAGGATTGAGTCTACCATACCAAATCACATGGATATCCGCAGTGGGTCTAGTGGTGAGAAAGGGACTATTTTGATAAGTTAAAACATGAGGTTGTCATTCCACTGATACCAATGAACAAAAATCAAACAGAAGAAGCAAACATACAACAATCTTACACCCTCCCTTTCCCAAAATCTAAGACTTCTGTGTTGTTAGGTGACCAAAAAACAAGAAACTCTCCACCGCTTTAGACCCATGTTGACTAAGCTAAAGAAAACATTTGTATTTTGTGGAACATGTTGTTCTCTAACTTGCACTAGCCACAAGTTTCCACATTACAGGGTGTGTTATGTATCAACGTATATCTTTTCCTTGAACATCTTATATTACTTTATAACTAAGTTTTCATTTCTCCTGGATGGATAATAGTTTTAAATGACATAGTAAGAGCTCCAATGTTTTCAGATATTGATTAGTAATTTTTTCTAGAAAAAAAAAAGGTAATAGAAATTACTTCATTCCATCCAATTTCAATTGAAGGAAACGTAATTTTTGAGACTTTGTATTCTTCTTTGTGAAAATAGTTTTAATAGTTCTAAAGTTATTACAATCATTTTTAAATTCTCTAAAATATAATATAAATTACATAAAATAATTCCATTTCTAAATCTCTAAGACGAACTAACAAATTTCTAGTATTGATGATAAATTATTTGTTTTCTAAATAAAATGGGAAAAACATAATATATATATATATATATGAAAATGTTGAGAGAGAATAACAAGTATTTCCTTTGAATTGTTAAGGATGAAAATGGTATCTTCATAACCACCTTTATAGGTTGATTAGTGTTATTAAATAATTATTACCTCAACCTTTTAGGAAATCCAAGTCTTTGTGGTGAAAAAGGTTGATTAGTGTTATTAAATGATTATTGCCTCAACCTTTTAGAAAATTCAAGTATTTGTGGTGATTGGATTAGATCACTTTGTGGGATATTTCCAGATAATCAAAAGCTGAAAATGGTGGGATATTTCCTGATAATCAAAAGGTCAAAATGGAACTAAATTTTACAAATCGGGTTCCAAGATTAGTTTTGTTTTGTGATGAAATTTCTTAGGAAATTATATTTACGAGTGTAGGATGTTTATTTTGAAAATGGACGGTTTCCATCTCAACACCGACCATTGTATGCATCTCACTGGGTTCATTTTTATTAGTGTATATGATCATTATAGCTCTCTACTATTCAAATCAACCTAAACCGTTCACCAAAGGGTTAGCACGCAAAATGGGTCAAGATATTATGACACATTTCTTATTTCTCAAAATTAATTGATAGAATTAAGTATTATCTCAACATCCATATCTACGACCCTTGTTAAAAGCCAATCTGATGTCTGGACTAGGTTCTCCAATAATATTGCACATGGACATGGCCCTCCACATGTATGATGACATAATGTGAACCATAGAAAATTTGAATGAGAAATATATAATTTTCTATGTTGCCACAAGCATAGTTTATGAAATGTGTTATTAAGAATTGTAAGTCGATTACTATTAAATGACTATATACATACTACCCACAAAGCTTGCGAAGGTATGGCATTGTTCTTTTAAAGCTATGGACAGGAAGGAAAGTTATGGATAATGAGTTTAATTTTTTTTTAGGTAGTAGTAAGATGATATTTCATTTTGTGAATTTTTTTTAGTTGGAATTATATTTTTGTCAATTGTGGAGTTGTAATATTTCGTACTATTGTTTATATTTATATTTGATTAATTTTTTGAGGACACTTGTGTGCAAGTGATCCGGTTATGGTATATTAGGATTTTATTTCATTTATGGGTTATATATGATGATGATGACGTGTTGTGACTCATTTATATATATATATATATATATATATATATATTGGTAGACATTATTGTTGAGTTTCCTTGAGTGTACAAGACACACAACAGGTTATGAATGTTGATGGCATCAATGGACTTCCTTGGAATCTGGATTGAGTCAGGGAGTGGATTGTATATTGTTTTAGTATTTCATTTTATGCTCATGTGACATATGATTGATTACAATATGATTTTTGTATATGGATTATTGACAGTGTTTTTGTCAGTGGATGCAGACTTGGCGATGCTTGCTAATCCGACTCACATAAGGAGTAGAGGGGCCATGCACAGAATCCCTGTCACAACCTACTAGCACTCTCTTCGTGGCTCGAATTGTAGGTTAATGATTACCTAGTTCGAGAGGTCCATGATGTCGTGAGGGCCACGAAGATTGTAAGGGGCGCACAATAAGGTAGAGTCCTTATTCCTTAGAATCTCTTAGTCTCTCACAAGGTCGCTCAAGTGGAGTGTTCACTCCAAGGGTTGGGCAACTATCAAAACCAGTCAAAATGCAAGTGGCACCCTTAGAGCACGAGAGTGCGTCTTGAATGACACGTCGTGTAATTTAAAACTTGAGGCAATGAATCTAGGTGGCCTAGAAAACCTTGAGAGAATAATTAAACCTTGAAAAAAATCTTTAGGCCTTGCTGGATTAATTAATTAATTAAAGAACAAATTTATTAATTGTAAATCCCAAATGAAAGTCTAGCCTATTCAAAAATTAAGCCTAAGTCTAAGTTCTTGTATAGAGACTAAACTAAATTATTAACTAAATTAATATAAATATGGTTGCATGTGACTATGTGTAAGAAGTTAGGTGGCTTCCTTCCTTGGATTTCCTTCTTATGGATAAGCATGGTGGTTCTTTGTGCATTATCACATAAGGAAATTAACTTCTATGATTAGAAGAGGGTAGTATGATAATGATGCTAGTATGAAGTAAAAGTTGCATGGTTGAAACTGATAATACATTGAAAGTGCTAAGTAGTTAACATTGAATAGTTTACCAACCTATTTTTGTGAAGTAGGACATGTTGGATGGTGCATTTGAAATTATACTCTAATGAGAGGTTAACTAGTCATAAATATTATCATGCTTAACCTTAGTTGTTATGAACTAATTATTATAAGTTCAAGTAAGGTGACTCAATGGGTTATTGTGTGTAATAAGTGGGAAGCAGGATGACTGTGTTGGGTAATGGGCATGACATCTATGAGTTAGAAATTTCTCGGAATAGATATTGCTATAATTGGTCGTAAGGTCAAAATGAAATTAAACTAGGGAATTCTAGTGATGAAACTATAAATGTTGTAAGGAATAAATTACCAAGAGATAATATTTCATGGGTATAAGTGGATAAAACACATTGATAACTTAAATAATGATGACCCAATATTTACATGCTATTGGGTGTAGTAGTCCTTGAATGAATAGGCCAGAGATGTTAAGTGATGTAAGAACCTTGGGTAATGATCAAAATATGATACACCAACGAGAATTTTAATTTTGATGATTGTCGGAGGGGAAAAGGAGAGTAGGAGAAGGAGAGTAAGAGGTGTTTCATTATTATGTTTTGTTATATTTAAGAACATTATTATGGAAATAAACTGAGTCATTTTGCAGAGGTTTGATAATAGAGAGTTATCAACCAACCTAATAGGATTACATGATCATAGTATTAGCCAATTCCACTATTCTTGGTATAATGTCTTTAAATTATAAGGGGATAGTATAGTCCACATTTTGCCACTTGGGAGGACGCATTTGAGATGCGTCAACAATTTCCTTATTTGTTTGATAAATAAGACATGTAGATTTATGTCAGATACATTTATTTACTTGCATGATTAGACTATACAAACTTCAGGACGAAGTTTAAAACAAGAAGGGGTGTATGTAACATCCTGTACTATTGATCACGCTTATATTTGACTCATTCTTTGAGGACACTTGCATGCAAGTGGTCCGGTTATGGTATATTAGGATTTCATTTCGATTATGGGTTATATATGATGATGATGATGTGTTGTGACTCATTTTTATATTGATGTATATATATTGGCAGATGTTATTGATAGGTTTCCCTGAGTGTGCAGGACACATGACAGGTTATGAATGTTGATGGCATCAATGGACTTCCTTGGACTCCGAATTGAGTCAAGGAGTGGATTGTATTTTGTTTTAGTATTTCATTTTATGCTCATGTGACATATGATTGATTACAATATGATTTATGTATATGTTTTATTGACAATTTTTTTGTCAGTGGATGCAGGCTTGACGATGCTTGCTAATCCAACTCACATAAGGAGTAGAGGGGCCATGCACAGAAAACCAGACATTGAGGGAGAGGTGTGGAAGAGTCCCTTTCACAACCTACTAGCACTCTCATCGTGGCTCGAATTGTAGGTTAATGATTACCTAGTTTGAGAGGTCCACGATGTCGCGAGGGAAGAATGAGACCGTCACTCACGAAGATTCTAAGGGGCACTCAATAATGCAGAGTCATTATTCCTTAGAATCCCTTAGTCTCTCACAAGGTCGCCCGAGTGGAGTGTTGACTCCAAGGGTTGGACAACTACCAAAACCAGTCAAAAGGCAAGTGGCACCCTTGGAGCATGGGAGTGCGTCTTGAAGGGCATGCCGCGTAATTTAAAACTTGAGTCAATGAATCTAGGTGGCCTAGAGAACCTTGAGAGAATAATTAAACCTTGAAAAATAGATTTAGGCCTTGTCGGATTAATTAATTAATTAAAGAATGAATTTATTGATTGTAAATCCCAAATGAAAGTCTAAGCCTATTCAAAAATTAAGCCTAAGTCTAAGTTCTTGTAAGGAGACTAAACTAAATTATTAATTAAATTAAAAAGGAATGAGGTAATTCAATTTAAGAATTAAGTAAAATAAAATAATCCTAAAGATTTGATTTAATACACATGTGTGCAAGAAAATACCAAATTGGAAATTATGATAAGAAAGGAATAAAGCTAAAAAAAAATTGTATGCATATAATAGTATCTAGATTCTAACTACCACTAGTTTAACTAGAAGGAGACTCCTATTTTAACTCAACTCAGATTTAGTAAGGTGTTAGTCATTAAATGGGAATATGGGGAATAAAGAGACAACTAGGAGTGATTTAAGGAGTGCTTTTGGGAAATGTGAGGGAAATTGACTTTTAATTAAAATAAAATATGGAGTTACTTGTGCAACTTGGGGAGAGGGTGACAAGTGTGACGATGAATAATTCTAACTTAATTAATTAAAAAGCAAATTAATTGTGCAAGTGGGGATGTGTCAGTGAGGAAATTCCTATAAAGAATTTGGTCTAGATGGGAAAGGGATCACATTGGTTATTGGTAAAATTATGCTGCCAAATTGTTTTGACTGGTTTAATTGTGAGAGTTGGGATACCCAACTTGAGAGAGAGTGGTGGCTCTACCTTGTGAGGCAAACTTGCAACTAGAGTAAATCTGGTTGTGTGTGCTTGGCCCCTTTGCGGATCGGGGGGCTAAGGGAGAAAAATAGTACCCCTAGAATTGGCTAGGAGGTACCGGTGAGTCCTTTAGTGGATTGACAAGCTTGGCGAGGAGTAACAAAGGTTTGACATAGAATCAATGGATTGATGCTTGCGAGCTTCTCTAAGAGGCAAATTGAAGGCTTCCGATGAATGGTAACTTTTTATTGTGCATTGATTTTTGTATCATTATATGTATATTAAGAATTAAGAATCTTTTGGTCCTTGTAAATGAAAAAAAAAATGATGTTTCTTGGGCTTAAATTGGGTTAAATTGTTGGGGTGTTACAGGAGCTTGTTTTTCTTGAGATATTGCATGCACCGAAAAATAAACAAATAACCTTAGTTTTTTTTACATGGGATTTTGAATGTAGATTTTATCAAAAGTAGAAAACAATATATTTACATGGATAATGTTGACTAGGAAGTAGCAACAACCTACAAAGATCTTGGGGTTGTAAGAAATATATTTCATCTTGTTAATGTTTTGGTTGTTGCGGGGGGATCTTTCCCCCTAGATGACATTTCTTATATGAGGGGAAGATTACGGAAGCAAGAGATCCAATGGAAAGATGTTGAAATACCCTAGAAGAGAAGTCGGCCCAGAAGAATAAAATATAATTAAAAGACACCTTTCCAGAAGAGAATTAGGCCCAGCTAGAATGACAGGAAGACTATAAATAAGGAGGTGCCTTAGCTCATTTTTTCACTCACTCAAACTCTCCCAGCTACACAGAAGCAAGGCACAAGTTTGGAGAAGGGACACAGCTGCTGCGGTGACTCAATTTCTTCTTGTTCAGTCTTTAGGTATCTCTCTCTCTTGTGCGCTACTCCTTGAGGAGGTGCGCTATCTTAGTGTAGTGTTGATGCTGCAACTGTGGCAGTATTTCTGGTTGAGCTAGCCTTTGTTCTAGGGTTTGTCTGTTTGGAATTGCTTTGTGAACGAAATCTATCTAAGAAAGGTTGTTGGGTTTTTCCCCCATTTGGGGTTTTCCCAGTATAAATATCTTGTGTTCTTTTTGTCTCTTGTTTATGCTGCTACTTCTCAGTACTGGATATGTGTGTGTGTGTGTGTGTGTGTGTGTGTGTGAAGTAAAAGAACACAAGTAACTCTAATGCTCTGTAAATAAGGAAAATCTAACACATCTTGCACTACTCTGCACAAAGAGACAACCTTTTGACCATCCCACCATGCATGAGGTTACCAAAGAGTCATTAGTACTAATTTATAAATAAGCTCCAATTATCTGAGTAAACCAACTAGCACCAAATGACAACTACACGAGATACTTGATTCAACAGGTGGAAGGAAATAACAAATATGTTATAGGAAACACGAGTAACACTTTTGATGGAAATTTGTTTGTTAGTGAGGTTATTTCACAAAACATTGTTTAATTGTAATAAAGGCTTGAATAAGCCTTAGATGGAGCTCACAACCAAAAGTATCCAATTGCTCATTCAACCTTAATGCTTATAGTGGATAATAAGCTAGCCTCTTACATCAAAAGCTCAAATTTTGCAATTTTCTTTATGGAACACAATGCGGTACATAAGTCTAAGCTTTTTAACGTAGATCAAAGTGTCCAGTGTTATGAGCAAATTCTTTGTGCATGGTTTTGCAGGGAGGCTAGTTAGAATCTCTATAAAAAAGTTGTTGCTTAAGTGGTTTCCTAATCAAAGTTAAACAACCCATATATGACATCCATTAGATATTGTACCTAACCATTAACCTAAATATTGTTTCTTTAAGGTATAAAACATTGTTGAAAGAATATATAGATCATATTACAAGACAATACTAATCTGCTTTTGTTGCCCCACACCCCCAAACAAAAAGGACTAATTTGGTTTAGAATGTAGTCCTCTTTGTTTCATAGCATGATAGCAGTATATGCACTTCAAAAAACATTAATTGTGGATATAAGTACATCAAGAGCATTGTATGTTTCTTTATTCTCATAAATCTAGTTAGGGTTGTTCTAGCCCAAGAAAGGAGTAGATACATGTTAATTAAGATAACACACTCAAGTTTTGTTTTACCAAGGGACATGTACCATCTAAACCAGAAGTACTTGTTTTGTGTGACAAAAACTCCATAAACAAGAAGTGTCTCAAATGCTTAGTTGCCTACATCAACTCCTACAACCACCACAACCATTTAATAAATCTAGTTAGGATTGTACTGGCCCAAGAAAGGAGTAGATACATGTTTGTTAATTAAGATAACACACTCAAGTTTCATTTTACTAAGGAACATGTAGCCATATGAACCAAAAGTACTTGTTTTGAGTGACATAGGCTCCATCAACAAGAAGTGGCTCAAATGCTCAGTTGCCTACATCAACTCCTGCAACCACCACAACCATTTAAATTCGATGCTTTAATATATGTATATCGGTGTCGTTCCTCTAATATTTAGTATGAAAAGCATTATATTTTGTTTCTCTATTCCTTCTAACCTTTAGTCTAAAATTATCCATTTGTTTGAATTTAGTATAAAATTATCCATTTGTTTGAATTTATTGGTTCAAATAGCAAGGCCAAGGATCAAGTGATGGAAGCCCTTGTTATTATTAATTTAATGGTTTGAAAAGTGAGAAATTGCATATCCCACTTTCGAAAATAATTCCAACTTATCGTATAAACACCCAATCATATGTTATTATTATCATGATTTATTTGAGAACCACAACTTTACATTTCACTTCAAATTATAAAATGCCCAATAAAATAAACATAATAACATTTCAATTTAATTAATTGAAATAAGCATAAATATTCAGAGAATATTTGCATTGCAAGGTAATATCCATGAGATTATCCATGAGATTTTCCTAGACTATGTCATCATTTTTCTACTAACGATGTGAATGACTATATCTCTTTGTAACATTTGTTATTTATTTTAAGCTAATGGAAAATAAATGACATTTTTTATTTATCAAAAATAATTTATATAACGTTATAATTATAAAATACCCCATATAGAATTTCAATTTAATTAATTGAAATAAGCATAAATATTCAGAGAATATTTACATTGCAAGGTAATATCTATGAGATTTTCCTAGACTATGTTATCAATTTTCTACTAACGATTATATATCTCTTTGTAACATTTGTTATTTATTATTTTAAGTTAATGGAAAATAAATGACATTTTTTATTTATCAAAAATAGTTTATATGACGTTGTATGGAAGTATGATAAAAAAATAGTATAAGAAAATCACTTTCCTTACATGTGGAGAGTACTTTCCTTACATGTGGAGAGTAGGCATTTTTTATTTATCAAAAATAGTTTTTATGAGGTTGTATGGAAGTATGATAAAAAATAGTATAAGAAAATCACTTTCCTTACATGTGGAGAGTAGCAAAGATTAAACAAGGGAGAATTCATGTAGTGGTTTATTTATGTGTATAGAATTTTAATTTGATTTATATATTATTTAGTTTTTTTAATGTATTAATAGGTACTTTTTACAATCCAATATGAGGGAGATGTGTAATTCCTTCCATATTTAATATGGAGCTAACACATGTCACTTTTAAAAAATTATAAATATTAAGTAAATAAAAAAATATTGAACATTAATAACATTCAAGTCAATTTATACATAACTATTAGTTGTAACTAACATATAAGTTTCTACTCAAGAAGTCTAACAACCTACTTGACAAGCTATCTTTGTAATGCAATGCATAACATTCCATACAATTAATATGTAGCTATTACCTACAACCAACTTATAATCTTCTACTCAAGAAGTCTAATGACCAACCTAACCAATGACCTTTGCAATGCAATTTGAAATAAGAAGTTGAACTTCAATATTATAAATTACTCATCCTTAAAAAGGCATTGCAAAACTGGGCAGAATAGAGTACTAGTTCTAATTAAAAATGTACCCATTTTTTCTTGATTGTAAACAAGATTAAATCTATCTTAATTCAAGATCTATCATGCTCCGAGAGGAATCAAATTCCTTGAGGTGAAAATTTTTTTATATTGCAAAAACTTGAGGAAAGGTTTGCAGATCAAGGTATTTGATCCCTCTTGGCACATGAAACTATGGGAGTATAGGAGAAATTTGATGCCAAATTTGGAAGAAACGAAAGAACAAGTCTACAAGAATTATATAATGTACTTACCAAAAAAAGAAAAAAATGAATAATATTTAAAGAAATATGTGTGGAAATAAATACAAGAGACAATGAGATTAAACCTAAAGAATATAACCTTTGTATTATTGATAATTCCAAAAGAGAGAGAACAATGTTCACAAACCTCTTTGATGGGGAAACCGCCTTTGAGTAGATATCTAATACAATAACAATCCTAACAAAACATTTCATAACATTATATCTCTATAAATAGTTTATGAAAGCAAAACCCTCGCTCCTTGTCGTCCCATCATTAATGCGTACCAACCACCTAGTGGGTCTTATTTAATAAGGATGACCCTTTTATATTAAGTAAGTACCCACCAAATATCTAATAGCCCTCATTCAAAGAAGATGGCCTTTGTACATTAATTGAATCATTCCTAAGTACCTCGAATTAGGGAAGTGAGTGTAGGACCCTAATATGCTTCCCCCCCCCTCCCCTCAAAAGTAGCTTTATCCTCAAGGATGGAGGTATGGAAATTGTTGTGAAATTGTTGTTGGTTCCCAAGTGGCACATTTTGGCTACATATCCTTCCACTAGATTAGGAATTTCTAGATAGTGTGCTAGCATAGTCAATGTTATCTAGTGGTTAGTACATCTTCTTGCTATGGCCAAATGGATCCTTTTTCATAAATTTCTAGAAGGCTAGTTTGAGCTTGGAAATTCAACCCCATGAACTTCTTCAAATAAGAGACATGAAAGATGGGATGGATCTTAGAGTGGAGTGGAAGGAGCCAATTTATAGGAAGCTTGTTCAATGTGCTAGAGGATCTAATAGGGTCCATAGAATTTTGGTGCTAGCTTTTGGTGGCCTATGTCTTTGAGAGAGGCCCACTTATAGGTTGAAGGTGAAGAAATACGTAGTCCCCTTCTACAAAAGAATGCCTATAGTAATTCTAGTCAACTTGTTGATTTGTTTGGTTTTGAGGCAAAACTATATTGTCCTTAAGTGTGTAGAGAATGGCCTCTCTAGTGTGAAGTATGTAATCCATTTCTTGAACCTTAGATTTTACTGGTAAATACAAAGCCACTAAGGGGGTTTTGGCCATAGATGGCTTCATGTGGTGACATTTTGGTAGTACCATGATAAGTGGTATTGTACCACCTTTCTACAAGGGGTATCTAATGTGTCCATTAGTGTTGCATGTCTAAAGCAAAGGATATCAAATAGGTTTCCAAGAACTTGTTGACTAGTATTTGACCACTAGTTTGGGGATGATAAGTTGTGCTCATTTTGAACTATGTGCCTTGTAGTTTAAACAAATCCTACCAAAATTTATTGGTGAACATGCAATCATGATATAAAATAATGGAAATGAGCATGCCATGTAGCTTAAAAATCCAATCCATGAAAACTTGAGCAACTGTGAAAGTCATAAATGTGTGGGGTAGGGAACACAAGTGAGCATATTTAGAAAGTTAGTCAATTACCACCATGATTAATAATTTGTTTCCAGATTTTGAGAGGTCCACTATAAAATCCATGTAAATGTTAGTCCAAATAGTGGTTGGGATGCCCAATAATATTCATTGTCTCACCCTTGTTCCTTTGACAAGTGTCACATTCAACTACAAAAGTATGGATGTCTTTTTTCATGCCTTTGTAAGTTTTAAACCTTTATAGTATAATCATTGCACACACAGATTCTTTATAAAATAGAAAATAAAAAAATAGAATTCACTCACATTACTCAGAATTTACCTTAGAAACCCTTAACTGGGAAATCTAGTGAATGTTTAAAGTTGCACCTCTAACTGTCATTGTATTAACTTCACCATTTACAATACAATATACATGATTTTGTGGCATCCAAAACCCTAATTGGTTTACCTGGATTAGATTCCTTGACCATAATTGCATTACAATGTGCATGGGGATAATCATGCAAAGAATATAACACATACCCAATAAACCTTTCGAAAGAAAGAGTTCTTAGCTCATTCATAAGTTTTGTGAAAGCTAGAGTGACCCATTGCAACTCCTAGAAAACCCTTTGTTTTAAAGAAGAAGTTGGCACCAAAAAAATGAGCCCTTTATACTGCAAGCTATCATGCTTCCAAGTATAGCCCTTAGGGGGGATTGGAGTCCTCTTGAAGCCTTTGGATGAGTTGAACCATAACACCATTTTCCAACCATTTTTAATGGTATTTTGTGAGACAATAAAGTATAGGTAAGGATAAACCAAAGAGGATTTTTCCTCTTCATATTTCGTAGAAAAAACATCAACCACTACATTCTCTTTTCCTTTCTTATATTTGGTCTCATAATCATACCCAAGCATTTTATTGACCCATTTGTGTTAGTTTGGAGATGATAACATCTATAATAGAAAATACTTCAAACTATGGTGATATGTCTAGATATGTAAGTGACTCTCAATATGATATGGGTACCAAATATTGACCACATGAAGGATGGCCAACATCTCTTTATGATAGGTGGACTTGCCCAAATTTCTATCACACAATTGTTTATTGTTGAATGCTAAGGGGTTCCCTTCTTTCATCAACATGGATCTAATACCTCTACCCAATGCATCACATTCCAAGATAAACATGTTAGTGAAATTGGGTACAACTAATATGGGTGTAATACACATGGCTTCCTCCAAAGATGAAAAGGCCTTTTGAGAAACCTTGTTCCAAACAAAGCATTCATTTTGATCAAGGTAGTTAACGGGGATGTCATACACCCATAATTAATCAAAAACTTCATATAGTAGCTCGTAAGTCCTAAGAAAACATGTAATATTTTCAGGGTCTTGGGGAATGGCCAATTATACATAGACTCAATTTTCTTGGGATCCACTCACACCATGTCCTAACTAAGAATGTGACCTGGGCATTTGACCTTTGAAGCACCAAAAGTGTATTTGGAATGTCTAAGTAACAATTTATTTTCTTAGAGGAGTTGTAGGGATTTATCAACATGCTCCACATATTGTGATAAAGAATACAAGCACACAATTGCATATGAAGGGATAAAAAATCTTGTTCATGAGGCTATAAAAGTTGGATGGAGCATTGCAAAGTCCAAAGGGAAACATTAAAAACTCATAATGACCTTCATGTGTGTAGAGGGTTGTTTTAGGAATGTTAGCCTCCTTCATTCATATTTTAGTGGTATGTTGAGAAAAGGTCCAATTTGGTGAAGAACTTGGCACCATGAAGCTCATCCAAAAGATCATGAATAATTAGGATGGGAATTTTGTCTTTGATGGTAAACGTATTGAGAGCATAGAAATAAAGACACATGCACCAATTGTGTTCTTTCTTCAATACCATCACCATGGGTGATGAGTAAGGGTTAGTATTGGGACAAATGATTCCAATCTCCAATAGTTTCTAAATAATCTTTTCAATTTCATTCTTCTATGCAAAAGGGTGCCCGTAAAGATGCACATTAGGTGGTTGAATATGTAGAATCATGGGAATATTGTGATCATGATCACCACATGAAAGGGGTAATCCATGTGGTGTTTCAAATACCTATTGATGTTTAATCAAGACCAATGCAACTTAGGGTGAATTTCCTATGGAGGGATATCCATAACTAGGGTGGCATTGAATTGAGCCATAACATTGAAGTGACCTTTCTTCAAGAGTTTCTCCATACAACGAGAGTTGATAATTTCAAGGGAGATGGATGTGAGCCCCTTGATTGTATGTTCATGGCCAACCTTAGTGAAGATCATGTATAATTCCTTTAAATCCATGCTAACAACACCCAAAGTGTGTAACCATTCTATGCCAAGGTCTACGTCACAATTGGCCATTTCAATAGCGAACATGTGGGATTTGAGTTGATAGTCCCCATTTGAAGTTTCACATTCTCACACTTGCCACCATATTTCATCATACCTCCATTGTCTATCATTATTTGGAAATTATGCAATACATGGACATAACAATGAGTTTATTCTACAACTCATCTATGAATAAAATTGTGGGTGCTACCATTGTCAATAAAAATAATCAACTTTTGGTGCTTAATGTTAATTCAAGGTACCAGGAGATGAATTTTGGATAAATCATGGAGGGGAATTTGAGGTTCCTCATAAGGAGTCTCAAAGGCAGTTTCTTCTTAAGGAGAAGGGGTGGTTTCCATGAAATACAAATTCATTAGTATGTTCTATGAAATTTCTTTCAACTGGTCTAATTGGGCCACATCAATTTGAAATAATTTATGTTATTTACATTTATGCCCTTTGAAATACCTCTCATAACAATTGTAGAAAAGTTTTAGGCATTGGAATTATACGGCTTCATCCTAGGATAACTTGTGGACTCTCAAGGGCTAAAGGGGAGAGGTGGGTTTGGTAGGTGCTAGAGAGGGTTAAGGGATAGGAACAATTTTGTTTTGTTTTGCTTAATAATTGGTCACCACTCATGCTTATTGATCTCATTGAGAAGCCTCCAACCAAGTAGCTAGGTGAGCCATTAAGACCCGTGCATGAATCACATCCTTCATGCCATTGATAAAATGTTCTTTGAAAAAAGTATTAGTTGTGCCCTCTTTGTGGATTGTCAATCGCTTGAAGGCAAATATAATCCTTCCACTATACTGGTTTGGTGTAACTTGATTGACATGGCCAAACAATGAGTGTTTATTTCAAAGCGAGCAATACAGATTATTCTCGGCATGAAATGAGAGCGGAGATATAACACATAAATATGTAGAGATATTGCAAGAGAGTCAATAATATAACATAGATATACCAAATATATAACAAGAAGCACATATATTATATAATACACAATTTCTATTAATGAGTGAAATGTACAAAACTGTAGAAATACATAGTGAAAGACTCACAAGAATGGTGGAAGCTTATCTCTGAGAAAAGATGTGACGGCTACTCACATTCACAAGAAGATGGTTATTACAATGAGGCTCTAAAGGCCTTTTTAACATAAATAAAATCCAAAACCCTAACCCTGGAAGATGAAAAACCAACAGTTGTGTGGACCTCGTTTTGGGTAGTTTGGTGTATCAACGTCCCGGGGGTGTAACTTTGGCATACAATCTTTGTTTGGGACGCACGATAGCTCGTTGGAAAGGTATACATGAGGAGATTCATATTCAGGGTTCAATAAAATCATTTGGCTGTCACTGAGGTTCCCAATCACAAAAAAAAATTGTTTAGGCATGTTATCCCCAATCTCTAGGGATAACTAGGAGATCATGTCTCGAGGCCCACAGGTCCTAGACATGCAATATCTAGGATTAGAGATCATGTCTCGAGGCCCACAGTGTCCTAGACATGGAGTACCGAGAGCAGATTGACTGGCACACCTCGAGGGCTCCATCCCATTTTTCATTTTACTTGTCCCGTTAGCGTGAGGCAGCCTCCATCACCACTCCATTGACTTGCATCAGAAGAGGTTCCTTGCTCCATGAGGTAATTATCCAAGGTATCATGGTATGTGTCATGTTTGATCATTATAACCTTCTTAGTTATGCATCAGGTTCCTTACATTTCTCTGGGAGCAATCGCTTGGATCTTATACCAATCCACTTGGACCATTGTTGGGGATTAACGAGGGTGACCTAGCAAGTTTGTATTCATGGTTTTGCTAGCCACCGTGGGGACGAAGAGCCATCGGCCCACTCCCACCATTCTACTATTTTACATCTTATCTCCCATACATCCATCCCATTCTAGTCCGCCATTAGGATGACCTTTTGAGGGTTACACTTTGTCCGTGGGAAGAAGGCTAAAGGCCCGTGGGTAAAAGCAATTGGTAAAGATAAAAGCCATAGGAAATGAAATCCCTAGATGCTTCACTTCAGGATCCCCGAGAAGGCCATAAAAGGCCTCTCAATAAGAAACAAAAGGGACCCCTAAGAAAAAAACAAAACAAAAACAAGACCTAAATCCAAGAGGATGGGAGGTCTCATCACAAGTTTCCACCCATTATGTTCATAGGTATCTAAAGTGCATGAAATTGTCATCATATGGTCACCACAACTGTGGCAAATGACTCATTGTATGTCAGGAAAGGTCTCACTGAGCCAACCTTTATTATTTCTCGCTAAAATACCAAGCAAGGACACTGTCACTCGTCACCATGCAAAGGTAGTGTCCTCTGGTCAAACCTGAAGTAAAAAGAAATAAAAGTAATAAATAAAAAAGCCAAAGGCAATAAAGGGCTTGGAAAAAAAATGCATCCATGATGGTACAACTCACCTCCCATAAAGGCACCCACGGACAACACCTACCGGTCTTACTATGACTGACATCCTCAAACCATATCACATCATGTACATGGCTTGAATGATCCTCTGTGGGAACTTCCCTTCCCTTTCTTTGTGGATATTGTCCCAATAGGTTATTTTGTTTGTTACTTCAAACTTTGTATAGTAGATAATGTGTAATGTCTTTGAGCTCTTAGAGGATATGCTAGGTTTTATGCATGTATTTGATAAGTTTAATGATGAAATATGATTGACATTGCTATGATCCCTTTAGGATCATGAGCCCACGAGGGCGTAGTTTTATGCAACCATACCGATGGACAGTACCGAAGTGGGACCTGCATGTAATATGGGGAGATGATTATCTCTGACCTCCATGGGGCTAAAGATCCCATCGATGGTTGCTGGGATGGAAGAGACAGGAAACTATGATGAGCCATTGCACGAGAAGAAAGAAGGACGCTCCACCCAGGACACTTTGGTAGAGCCCGACCTAAGGGGAATCACCCACCCAGATAGGGACGTTTGCTCTTTGATGGACGTGACACCACCTAAGAGTCGGGACATTGTCCGAGCGTGGCGGTGGTGCTGAGGCCGCTTGGCACGCGGTGGCGCCTCTGGAGAGCCCCAAAGGGGCTAACGCAGTGGTTGTCTCTGATGTCGCGGTTTCGTCTGTAAGGGCTAACGCTCTCGTGGGGGCTTGACGTCCCTCTTTAGCTCATTTTATGACATTTCTGGCAAATTAATGTAAAACAAGTAGAAATTTTAAAGTCGTACTTGGTTGTTTTTAATGACCTAAATTTTAATTAAAAGGTCGCGGATTGGTATAAATAGAGGGATGTCTTCATTCTTATAACATAACTCACCTCTTGTGAGAGATCTACTTTAGTCTTTTGTCTTGGTATTTTGCTCTTGGAAGTGAGTAAGAACTCTTGTTTGGAGGATTTTCTGGCATATTATGGTGTTTCTCTCATTGGAAGGGTTTACAACTAGGGTTTGATGAGCATTCTTCATGATTTGTAAGGAATTTCTCGCAAAACTTCTTAAATGAATGGTTGTGTAGGTTAAAATCTCTTGCATTTATTGTTATATTAAGGCTGGTATTGCTTAATCTTGAAAACCCTAGGTAGCAAGCACACAAGTAGGTCCCTTGCTATATGTCCCCATGCTTGAGAAACTTGTTTTAGCCATTGATTAAGTGGAATATAGCCAACCAAGGTTACACTAATCTTCATCCTTTTTCCGAAAGTTAGCATTTCTACATAAGTTTAAACAGCCAGACGTCCTAGGCCTAGCTGATTCTACACCTAGGGTTTTGACTTTTTAGGTTTGAAGAGCCTTGCTCTGCAACACTCTTTTCCCTTAGACTTGTGGATTTAAAGCTAGCCGCTTTGCTAAGAATATTTAAAGAAAGAGGAAGGAGCATGAGGCCTTGTTAAGCAACACCGGAATGAGCCTCCTTCCCTCGGGGTTTTGATTCGGCCTCAGCCATTGCAGCCATTCATAGAACCCAACTCTCTAGTCTTTAGATTTTGATCCTCCCGATCTTGCTCCTTACTTTTTGACTCCATAATACCCTAAGGCACTGGTTTTTCTCCAACGTTGAGCTTGTTGTGCAAAACAATCTTCAAAACTTCCTCAAATTTTTGAAACCCTAACTAACCCCTAATCGCCTTCTAACCTAGCATAAAATGATGACGACATGCCTTTATTAAGCTCTTAGTTGATAAAACACTGCGGGCTTGGTCATCCAAAGGATGACATTGATATATTGGTGATTTTCATTACAAATTGCAAAACGCTGACCTTCTTGCCTATCATACTAACCCTAGAAGAAGCCGACGTCATCTCTAACACCGGACGCAACAACTTCTGTATATGAGAAATTAATGATACTTAATGCATTGATTAATTTCATTAAATGCTATATTATTCAAAGCCATTGATAAGTAAGATTATATGCCATTGTCATTATTGTAAACATTTACTTCGTCAACATTTACCATCGCTTATGCTCATGGACGCTAGAATATTGATAGTCATTAATTAATGAAGTGTTAAATCCACTATTGCATGTACTAGTGTCATTGGTGTCTTGTCTCGCAAGCGTGCGCCTCTTTTCCGTGGTTTCTTTCTCTTCATTTGATCTATCTTCTATGGTAATCAGGAGGGAAACTAGCCTTAATCCCTTAATCCTTTCCTTCAATACCCCTGCATTGCTGTGGGACGCTCCCTTTGGGATTACACCTAAATAGAAAGGACCTCCATTATGGTGACATTGGGTGGGTGGGTCTCTACTACCAGCTTGACTTCTTTATCCTTAGCTACTTGGACCTAAACTACAACCTGAAAGTAATAAAATTTGGCAATCAAGGTTCTGGGAACACCGAAGTCAATCTTCCTCAACGTATTGTAAATCCTTGTAAGCTCCTTGCCTCAAAGACCTTTCTTTACAAGCTTACTTGGTGACTCCACTAGACCTTATTCCCTATTCTTTGGTAGTTTCAAAAACCATCCGGCCATCTAATCGATTTTCTTAGGGTGCCACATTACCTTCTCTGATATTTTCAAGTTATGGGATCATGGCACACTGGAACAAATGTATCCAAGTATTGATTTCAGAAGTTTTCAAGGATGCCCAAATTACTTAATACAAATGGCTAGATAACTCTCCAACGTTTTGGGGTCTCCCACCAAGGTAAATTTCTTTTTGGAGACACAGGTGATAAAGTTGGGAGGGGATGATGCTCTTATAAAATTGTTTTTCTCACCCTGCCATCCCATTTACAAAACGTTTTAAGAGTTGTTGCAAGGATGTTGGGTATATCATCTTTCTCATAATAACCCATCAAGAAGTTTATCGACCTACTACCGGGATTGCCAAACTTGATGAAGATGTTCTCAAAACCCTCATGGTAAATCCCTACACCACAAGCATTCACCACTCAGGATTGTAGAAGATCTCAAGAGGGATTATCATGATCAATACCAAGAACTTTGATATAAGAAACAAGGTTTATGAAAACCATTATTGACCCCTTTGAAGAGGAGCAAGATCTCTCCCATAATCCAATAGAATGCAAATGAAGATGTAACTTAAACATGAATTAGAGGGATGAAACACCAAGAATCGCCCCTAGCAGGATGAAGCTCTCCAAGATCTCTGTCACCTCGACAATATGAAGAGAATGTGAGGTAAATATCTGATTCTTTGATGATACTTTGTCTCTAAGGACTCATAGAACGAAGAAGGAGTGGAACCCTTGGATGAGCTAGATCCCCCATGTCTCAAGACTAAAGATGTAGAGGCAGATCTTCCAACTGATGATATCCAAATACTTGAAACTCTTGCATTACGAAGGATTAAGCGAGGTAAATTGTTCCCACTTCCAAGTTTTTAGTGCTTCTTTGCCTTATGACACAGAGTGAAGAAGTTATTGGATGTTTTGACTCTCCATGTTATGATATTGATAATGACATAGCTGATTCTTTAACGAAGTTCATACATGTTGGGAGACTAGGGTGGGATACAATTGGTTATAATACAGATCCCATCTACATTGATAAAAAGGGTCATCTTCGGACGTTGCCCTGCAATTACCACAACAAATTACCTTTAACTGCTGGCAACAAGGAGATGAGGTTTTAATCGCATCTTCCAAAGGACCAAGGATGACCCAAGACCTTATATTTTCCTCGATGATTTTCGGTCATACCTGAGGACTTTGATGATCCGCTCTTCCGAAAGTATCCGCATCTATTTTAGAAGAAGATTGTCAACGCCTATCCTCAGATTTTGATACAAGTGAGAACATTGTTTACCTAAGGAAAGTCTCTCATTTTGCTTTTCAATCTGTTCAATCAGCTTGTTTCCTTTCACCGCACTCATCCATTAAAGGTGTGCTTGAAAGCATATTTTAATGTTGGTTTCTTTAGGCAAACACCAACCTGCGTTGGTTGGTACTGTGTTTCAAATGGCTTTTCCAATCTCCTTTTAGTTTGCTGCCGTCATAGATCTTTACTCCATCCCTTCTTGGACGCTGTAGTTGAGGATGTCCCAGTAACTAGTTTCCAGTGTGTCCTTTGAGTCGCTTTCAAACCTAGCATTTTCATGAACCTTCTTTGAAGTGGATTGAGTAATTTCCTCGGAGATGGACTTGGCGAGATTTTATCCTCCCACCCACCTCCATGAGTTAGATTCTAACTTTTCCAATGATATGATATACATTGTAACTCATGACATTTTGTGCTTGACTTATCACCGCTCGGGTTTATGATGAAGCACAAAGGCGTATCAAGGAACGCTATTGGGTTGGCTTCACTGTTGTTTGACTACACCAACATGCGTACCAATGTAAGTACGTAAGTGTTTCAATTTTCTATTCTCGGTGATCTGATCATTTTGTATACATGTTGATTATTTTATGGGTGGTACGCTCCCACCTTTGTCGTTGATGCTTTCCTGTCAAGTGTGAGCGTGTCCGCAGGTTATGCCTGAGATGATGAGGTTCTCATGCTTCACGGTGAGCACATGTCCCCTAGTTGAGCTAGATGTTATCCTCGATCTCTAGGGATAACTAGGAGATCATGTCTAGGCCCACGTGTCCTAGACATGGAGTACCGAGAGAATAATTGACTTCGAGAATGGACCTGGAGGGCCTATCCTTCTTTTCTTCACCAGACTTGTCCGTTAGCGTTAAATGCTTCCATCGCCATCGTCTTGGACTTGCATCGTAGAGGACTCTTTTCCATGAGGTAATTGGTCCAAGGTATCATGGTATGTGTCATGTTTGATCGTTATAACCTTCTTATATATGCATCGTGTTCCTTACATTTCTGACAACTCCGCTGATCTTACATTAACCCAATTGACCATTGTTGGGGATTAACGGGGTGACCTAGCAAGCTTGTATTCATGGTTTTGCTTAGCCACCGTGGGGATTTGCAGTCATCGCCCTGGGTCTTCTGCACCATTCTATCATTTTACATCTTATCTCCCATACATCCACTTCCATTCCCCCTAGTCCAACCATTAGATGACCTTTGGAGGGTTACACTTTGTCATGTGAGAAGAAGGGGCTAAAGGAACAAAAGGTAAAAGCAAGCTAGAAAAAAGATAAAATCCAAAAAAAATGAAACCTAGAGATGCTTCACTGTAGTGTACCCTTTGTAGAAGGCAGTAAAAGGTCTCTCAATAAGAAACAAAAGGGACTCCTAAGAAAAACAAAACAAAAACAAGACCTAACCAAGAGGGATGGGAGGTCTCATCATGAGTTGACCTATTATGTTCCTATAGGTATCTAGTAATATGATATTGATTACATTCTGTCACTGGTGGCAATGACCCTTGGTTGCATGTCCAAGGAAAGGGGTCTCATCACGAGTTAACCTTATCATTTCTGCGAAAAAACCAGTAGTAACACTGTCAGCACTGGTCAACACGCCAAGGCAGTCTCCCCTGGCTCTAATTGAAGTAAAATAAAGAAAAGCAATAAATAAAAATAAAGGCAATAAAGGGATTGGAAAGTGCATCCATGACTAGTACATCTCACCTCCTACAAAGGCACCCAATTCTGACAACACCTACCCCTGGTCTTTACTAAGACTAGACATCCTAAACCATATCACATCATGTACATGGCTTGAATGGATCCTCTATGGGAACTTTCCTTTCTTGTGGATATTAGCCCAATAGGTTATTCCCCGCTTTGTTTCCTTCAAACTTTTGTAGTAAGATATGTGTAATGTCTTTGAGCTCTTAGAGGATATGCTAGGGTTTTATGCATGTATTTGACGCTTTAATGATGGTTATGATTGGATATCATATGATCTTATGGGATCCATGAGCCCATGGAGGGCATAGTTTTTGATGCGTATCACCGATGGACAGGTACCGTTTGGACCTGTACACATGGGGATATGCTTAGCTCGAACCTCCATGTCAAGAGCCCATCGCATGGTTGCCGGGATGCGTAGACAGGCAACGCTAAGGATGAGCCATCATATCAAGAAGAAAGAAGGATCGCCCACCCAGACACTTCGTAGAGCCCGACCAAGGGGAATTAACGTGCAGATAGGACGCTTAATGTCTTTGATGGACATGACGCCACCTAAGAGAGTTGGACGTTGTCCGGAGCCGCGGTAAGGTGGTGTCGAGGGTCGCTTTGGCACTGCAGGGTGTTTTGAGGATCCCTAGGCTAACGGTGGTTGTATGGATGTTGTGCTTGCCCAAAAGGGCCAACGCCTCCCCTAAAAGGGCTTGACGTCCCACCTATTTCTCATATTATGTCATTGCAAATTAATGTAAAAACATTAAATTTTTAAAGTTAGTCTTTGTCGACCATTTTAATGACCCAAATTTAATTAGTGCTGTCAAGTGATTGGTATAACAGAGGATGCATTCTCTCATTTTATAACATAACTCACTCTTGTGAGAGATCTACTCTTTAGTCTTTGTCTTGGCATTTTGCTCTGGAAGTGAGGCACAACCTTGTCAAGGATTTTCTGGCATATTATGGTGTTTCTCTCATTGGAAGTTTTACAACTAGGGGTTTGATGAGCATTCTTCATGATTTGTAAGTGAATTTCATAAAACTTCTTAAATGAATGGTTGTAGGTTAAATCTCTTGCATTTATTGCTACATTGCTATTATATTGCTTAAACATTGAGTTCTAGGTAGGAAGCACACAAGTAGGTCCTGCTATATGTCCCCATGCTTGAGAAACTTTTTTAGCCATTGATTAAGGAAGATATAGCCCCAGTCGCTACACTAATCATCCTTTTCCTGAAAGCTGGGGCATTTGGCATAAGTTGAACAAAGGTGATGTCCTAGGCCTAGCTGATTCTAATAATCTAAGGTTTTGACTTTTAGGGTTTGAAGAGCCTTGCTCGCACAACACTTTTCTCCCTTAGACTTGTGGAATTTTAAGCTAGTCGCTTTGCCAAGAATATTTAAAGAAAGAGGAAGTAGCATGAGGCCTAGCTTAAACAACACCGAATGATCCTCCTTCCTTAGGGTTTTGATTCTAGGGCCCCTACTGCGTTAATTCATACAGAACCTAACTCTAGTCTTTAGATTTTGATCCCCTGAGATCTTGCCCTTACTTTTGACCCATAATACCCTGCTGGCACTCGTTTTTCTCTCCAACGTTGAGCTTGTTGTGCAAAAACAATCTCTTCAAAACTCTCAAATTTGAAACCAACTAACCCTAACATCTTCTAACCTAACATTAAAATAATGACGCCATGCCCAGATAAGCTCTTAGTTGATAAAAAATATTGTATTTGGTCATCCAAAGGATAGACATTGATATATTGGTGATTTTCATTGGCTAAATTGGAAAACGTTGACCTTCTTGTCTAACATAATAACCCTAGAAGAAGCTGACTTCATCTCTAACATACCCGATTTATCAACCTTTGTATAAGAGCAATTAATGATATTTAATGCATTGATTAATTTAAGGATTGATTATTTTCATTTAAATGTTATATTATTCGTTTATTGCAAATAAGATTATATGCCATTGTCATTATTGTAAACATATTGACTTGGCTAATATTTACTACCTGCTTATGCTCAAGTGTACTTGAATATTGATATCAATAATTAACAATGAAGTGTTAACCACCATTGCATGTACTAGTGTCATTGTTGTCTTGTCCCGCAAAGCGTGTGCCTCTTTTCTATGGTTTTATTCATTTGACTATCTTCTCGGCGCAGTAATCTGGGAAGGGGAAACTAGCCTTAATCCTTTAAGCCTTTCCTTTCAAAACCGTAGATTGCCGTGGGACGTCTCCTTGGGCTTAGCCACCCTAAATAGAAAGGACCTCCCCATTGTGGTGACATTGGGTGGGGTAGATCCATGTTTCGCCAGTTTGACCCTTATCCTTCAGCTACTTGACCTAAACTACAAACTGAGCGATAACAAGGCCCTCAAAATGGCCTTGGAAGTTTAGGAATAGAAAAACTGCTAAAAATAGTAAAATGCCATAAGACTTTTTTGAGCTAGTTGGAATAGGTGGGTGGCCACCGATATCCATCTAGATCAATCCCCTCTCCTTAGGAATCAATGGTCTCCATTGCGTTGAGTTCCCGAGGGAGAGGGGAAAGCGCTTGATGAATATGAACCTTGGTGAATTGCTTGCCTTGTTGGAGAAGTTGCGCTACTTGGTTTGTGGGAGGTTGTTGAGAACGTGTTGTTGGAAGGGTTGGACCTTTGTAACCATTCTGTCTACATAAGATGACTGTGTGTAGAAGGAATCTTTTCACTTTTCTTCAATTTTGTTGACTTGCTTTTGCTGGATAGAAGGTGCTTGGATTGAGGCTATAGTGGTTGCAATGTCCTTCTCTTCACCTTTTGAACATATTGTGAAGAAGCTGAATTTTGTAGTATGAGATACTACCTTGCAACACTTTTCAGGTGGGACAGTAGTTATAACTACCTCTAGTATCCTGTAGAGATAACCCCCCAGAGTAACAATGAAACTATGGGGTCAAGAATCATAAATAAAATGGCGCTTCCACATATATGGCTGGCCCAAAAGAACATCCAGCGGGGAAACATCACATAATACCTCATCCTTGAAGGGTTGGATGCCGTATGGAAATCAACATTGTTGGCTGACACAGAGATCTCATCCCTGGCGAAGCCACCCGATGTTGTATGGTTGCAGGTGTGGTATTGTCGTCAATCCCAACTGTTTGATGACCTCTGTTGAGATGATCTTCTTCTATCTTCCACTATCAACAATGAAATGCAACGGGGTCCCCTTCACCCACATCTGTGAATGAAAGAGGTGTTCCCCCTCTTTGGGAACTATTGGTTCTTTTGGTTGAATTGTTGCGGTAGCGACAGTAGCAGTGGGGTTTGAGTCAATGATCTGTCTTCTCCCATTATTTTATGAATTATATTCTGAATCGAGGTTCGACTCCTTTTCTTTGATCTCAGACACCAATGATTTTTTTGAGCGACATTCATTAGTGTTGTGCCAGGGGCTTTTGTGGAAATTACACCACTTTCCAGTGTCCTTCTTCATCTTCTCACGACCTTTCTTTTCCCGTGGATTGGACTAGTTTTTGGAAGGATGTTTGTTATGGCCATATTTATCATACTTCAGTTTTTGCGGATTTTCATAACCGAATTCTTATTTGTTCTGGTGCCTAAATTTTTCTCGATTTTGAAAACATATCGATAGGCAACTCCCGGTGATGAGATGTCTAGGAAATCCATTTCGGTTTGGATGTACCTATGTAGAGCCCCGTGGTATTTCAAAACCAGATGCCACTCAGAGTCTTTGATACCCAGCTTGGTGTGCAAGGTGTGGAAATTATTTTTGAACTCTGGCACGGTTTGGCCCCTCTCTTGCCACAGTGTGGTCCATCTCATGTATTGGTCATCATAGTTACCAACAGGGTAATATTGTTCCTTGACCGCATCCACAAAAAAATCCCAAGTGGGCTCAACCCCATATATTCTAGACTCCTTTGTGGAAATTTTCTCCCAATAAGTTTCCCACCAATGTTTGACATGGGGGAGATCCTTAAGGAGTGCAAAGGTGATATTTTCCCTGTCAAAAAAATTGTGAACAAAGAAATAACCTTCTAGTAGATTTAACCATTTTTCTAGGGCATCTGCATCTATCTGACCTTCAAATACGAGAATATAAAAATTGACTTGTACCTTGAAAGGAGAGGTTCTTCCAAGGTGGTCGCTTGATGAAGATGTGTCTATTTTTATTGGCAGGCATTGAAGGTTGTGGGAAAAATTCTCCATCATTTCGTTCCTCTGTCGCATGAGAGCTTGCTCAAGCAACATATTGATAGATTTTTTTGCTCCGTCATTTTTCTTTTCTTTCTCCATTGAGGGTTTCTTGGGCATGCGAGAGAGATTTCCTCAAGAGAGACAAACTCGAGACCCAAATTTCTATACTTGGACCCCATCGGGAACATGCACTGAAAAACGATCAAGAGCAACCTGCTCTGATACCACTAATCCAGATTATTTTCGACGCAAAATGAGAGCGGAGATATAACAAAAAAATATATAGAGATACTGCAAGAGAGTCAATAATATAACAAAGATATACCAGATATATAAAATAGGCATATATATACAATAATACACAATTTCTATTAATGAGCGAAATGTACAAAATTGTAGAAATACAGAGTGAAAGACTCGCTAGAATGGTGGCAACTTATCTCTGAGAAGAGATGTGATGGCTACTCAGATTCACAAGAAGATGGTTATTACAATGAGAATCTAAAGGCCTTTTTAAAATAAATAAAATCCAAAACCCTAACCCTGAAAGATGAAAAACCAACAATTGTGTGGACCACATTTTGGGTAGTTTGGTGTATCAACTTCCTAGGGGCGTAACTTTGGCATACGATCTCTGTTTGGGGAGCATGATAGCTCATTAGAAAGGTATCATTGAGGAGATTCATATTGTGGGTTAAATAATATTCTTTGGCTATAATTGAGGTGCCCGATCATGAAAAAAAATTCGTTTGGCCCTCAAAATGGCCCCGAAAGTTTAGGAACCGGAAAATTGCTAAAAATAGTAAATTGCCAGAAGATTGTTTTGAGACAGTTGGAATAGGTGGGTGGCCCCAAATATCACCTGGATCAACAAGCATTGATGGATTTGAAAAATTGGGTCCAGACAATGCACCCCCCATAGGATTTCTTATGTCATTTCCCCCATTTCCAACATTCCCATTCCAAGTATAGCACACCTACTTGAAGTTTCATCAAGTCATCAATGATACCTTCAAGGGAGAAGTAATGTTCTTTTTTAGTAACCCATCCCATGGGATCAAAACCATTAAACTTATCGCACCTAATTTGGGACATTTGTGCCACATATTATGTTGGTTGTCTTGAAATATGAACCGACACAATACCCTACCCCATTGGAAGTGCCACCCCCTTCTAGTGACTCTTTTGATCCTATTGAATTTATTTGGTTTTGAGAAATACAAAGAGGTGGTTTTTGAGGTCATCGATATTATACTTGAGCTTACCTTCTAGGTTGGCGACCTTGATGTCGAGGTTAACAACCTTTGCGTCTTGTCCATTGATATTTTTCACATTTATGATCAACTGCTCTACTATGGTGTCTAGAGCATTGATCATGGTATTTATGGTAGTGTTTTGAGTGGATTCTATTGGCCTTAAGGTTCACTAAAAAGGATGGTTCAATAAATATAACAATGTGATCATCTTGTTGCCAAGAGACTATTTAGATGGGTTTCTTATAATGGTATGGCCAGGTCCACAAAAATGTTACTAGAGAGTTACACCAACACAATCAACATCATGCAATGAGTCTTTTGAGATAGGTCTACCAAAATGGTGTTTGATCTATAAAATATCGTTCATATTCCAATGGAACAATTTGTCACAACATATCTTATAATATTATAAAATATTTTATTATGCGGAGTATTTCCTTATATCTCATATTTGTTATTACTAGCTTAGTGCTCAAATTTATGAAAATAACTTAAATATGAAAATGAAAGAACAAGATAGTGAACACACCATCCACACAAATGAACACAATATGTATCCCGAGAAACCCGATATGGGATAAAACCTAGCTAGAAGGTGAGGCGTATGCTCTACTCTCTTTTCTTTAGTTATGAAATGCAAGTACAAAGAAAGGGACACTCACTATGGAGTTGCCTTTGGCATTGTGGCTTGAATGGCTGCTACATAATCTTATACCTCCTCAATTTTTCTCTATATCCCACTCCCAAATGCTAATTTCAACTATGGAACAAGTACAATGCTAAAATAATGGAACCCCCACTTTTCCTAATAGCCCAATATCTAACATAACTTGATGGTCATATAGGGTTAGTTTTTTTGCATGCCTCAACTCTCAATTAATGTTAGGGTTTTGGACCCTCTAGAATATTCTTGAAATTCCACATGGGATTAGCCTCACATGTTTGAGTAATGGGGGTTGACGTGGAATCCACTTGGTACCATGGTGGTCAACAAGGTGGGTCAACTTACAAGAGGCATAACTTCTACATATGAGCTCTAGTTAAGTTGATTTTTGAACTGTTGGAAAGCTCTCAATGTGTAGAATAATGTCAAGTGGATGGGTGTTATGATCACAAGTTTTACCCCAAAAATTGTTGTTTGATGCCTCAAATTAGCTCTAAAAGGTTCCTGACCCCAAATCTCCAAACTGGGACTTTCCACTAAAATGGGCCCTGCAAGCCAATTCCTCCAATTTTTCCACCCAAAAAGTACCATGATAGATGAAAAATTATATAATGATCCATTTTGAATTAGTGTCGATAAGACCTAGAGTCTACTATGATAGGGCCTAGAGTATTACTATGTTGACAAAACGTGCAAATTCTTAATATTCCAACAAAAAATGGTTTTTCAATTTTTGATTCTATGAAGGCTAGGGTTTGTAGGGACCTAAGGACAAAGGAGTTTTAGGTGCTTTAGATATGTGATATACCCACTAGTTTCCAACAATGGTACTTGGACAATTCTCTCACAGTGCTAACTAAGGAGGCTATATTGTACCCTTAGCTATACTACTCAATTCCTAGGTAGTAGAGGGTGATATTCTCGAGTGTTGCTCTTCATGTATTATAGTTACAAGACAAACAACATGTTTATGTAAGGTTGGTTTCAAGTGCACCTAGGGGTATTTTGATATACCTGAAGCTATGTGGAAGATTGAATCCCTAGGAAAATTTCGTCTGATGCAGTACTACTCGAAGGGGTACTAATAGAGGTGTACAAGGGTGTCCAACCAAGTGACTCTGCTTGTATTCTCTACATGTGTTCTTCCTCAACCGTAGGTTTTCCCATCGAGTGACATATATCTAGCCTAATTTTCTTTTCTAAAATCCAGGCATGTGTTGGCACAAAAAGGGATCTGATACCACTTGTAATGTACTTAACTAGCATAAACAATAGAACATGAACAATATTTAGAGAAATATAAGTGTGGAAAAGCAAATACAAGAGACAATGAGATTAAAATCGCAGAATATAACCCTTGTCTTGATAATTGCAAAAGAGAGAGCAATGTTCACAAACCTCTTTTAAGAGGCAACCACCTTTGAGAAGAGCTCCAACACAATAACAATCACAAAACATTGCATAGTGAAGGATCTGCTGGACCACTTCCAAACTGTTGCAACGGGAGTCAGAGCAGGAGGTCTATACAAACTTGATGTTACAAGCAAAGCACATCATGCACTGACTTCTGCAACTATGCCAACAGAGATTCTTTGGCATCAAAGGTATGTACACATCAATCATCCTGATTTATTGTTATTACAGAAAAATAATATGGTTGAAGGACTTCCCATGTTAAAGAATGAGAAGGTTGCTTGTGATGGATGTGCATTAGGAAAGATGCACAGAGATGAAATCCCCTCTAATCCTGATAAGAAAAAGAGAGATGTGTTAGATATTGTGCATACTGATGTTTGTGGGCCTATGCAGACTAGGTCTTTAGGAGGTGCATTTTACTTTATGTTATTTATTGATGATTGCACGAGATACACATGGGTTTACTTCCTTAGATGAAAAAGTGATGTTTTCGAGTACTTTA